>CABFWB010008284.1:0-12005 GCA_902151455.1 Timema bartmani
GAGGCTAGAAAGAGGGGAGGATTTTATTGCGTAATGTTGATTCAAATAATAAGTTTTTTATTTCCCTCGTTCTCCACGCGAATTACTACCTGTCCTTGAATATTTATACTTTTGGAGTAGAGATGAGGAAGGTAGAGTTTCGACCAAATGTATCTACATTTGTGGGGAAGAAGACCAGGGAGACCATTTAGGAAATAAAAACACCTCGATAAGGCCTGCCGGGATTCAAATTCTTACCTCTCCGCCAACAGCAAACCAAACCAGATGATACACACTTTAATCTGTGTGTACACAAATACAAGTTATTCATTTGTTCATGTTTGGACATAAACGGAGAAGAGAGATTAAAGTTTAATCTGTACCTGTGAATTGTTCTCATCACGCAGTAGAACAAACATTAATTGGTCACATATCAACGGACATACATTCCCATGTGAGGTATGTAGAGCGTAACTTGGTAGCTGAGTGTGTAGATCACCTCGAGTAGCCCCTTAACAACTGTCGTCCTTCCCGGCCCTCGTCTCCTGAAAAGGTCAACTCGCTGTTATATACTAAAGTAGGGGTGTTTCCCCAAGTGACTGGTTTTGCCAATACTCTCTGTAATGCTAATTGGCAAAAACAATCTCTCTTTTTGAAAACACGACCTGTTAAGGCTACATAACTGCTGATTTTGAACAATTGACAGTGAGATTCCTCAAGCTTACGTCATCTTTGCATGCTCTAGATTACCAAAAGCTGCAATCTAGGACAGTAGAGACCCTGTGTGATTGGTCAAATGGTACAGATTCAATTTTCTCACGGTTTGAAAGCTGGCGGCTGTCAAGTTCTAAAGATCATTATAAGTTTTGTTTTAGAAGTTGAGGGTGGTTCACGCTACAAAGATAACTAAAGTGTGTGTCTTGTGTTGAGAGTGGCGTTGTTCTAGGTTAAGTTGATTAGCTAGTGGGAATGCCTAATGGTCCCCCATTATGTTCCAGTGCGGGGTGAGGATGACAGCATGGGCCCCGTGTTCATGAGGGAACCGCCCAACAGGGTCGACTTCTCCAACACGACGGGCGCCGTGGTCGAGTGCTCAGCGCGAGGGACGCCCGCTCCAGAGATCATCTGGGTCAGGACTGACGGGACAGCCGTGGGCGACGTTCCGGGTCTGAGACAGGTACAAACACTCTCACGGGTCTGAGACAGGTAACAAGCACTCCCACGGGTCTGAGACAGGTAACAAACACTCTCACGGGTCTGAAACAGATACAAACTCTCCCACAGGTTTGAGACAGGTAACAAACACTCCCATAGGTCTGAGACAGGTAACAAGCACTCCCACGGGTCTGAGGCAGGTAACAAACACTCTAACGGGTCTGAAACAGGTACAAACACTCACGGGTCTGAAACAGGTACAATCTCTCCCAGAGGTCTGAGACAAGTAACAAACACTCCCACAGGTCTGAGACAGGTAACAAACACTCCCACAGGTCTGAGACAGGTAACAAACACTCCCACAGGTCTGAGACAGGTAACAAACACTCCCACAGGTCTGAGACAGGTAACAAACACTCCCACAGGTCTGAGACAGGTAACAAACACTCCCACAGGTCTGAGACAGGTAACAAACACTCCCACAGGTCTGAGACAGGTAACAAACACTCCCACAGGTCTGAGACAGGTAACAAACACTCCCACAGGTCTGAGACAGGTAACAAACACTCCCACAGGTCTGAGACAGGTAACAAACACTCCCACAGGTCTGAGACAGGTAACAAACACTCCCACAGGTCTGAGACAGGTAACAAACACTCCCACAGGTCTGAGACAGGTAACAAACACTCCCACAGGTCTGAGACAGGTAACAAACACTCCCACAGGTCTGAGACTGGTAAACACTCCCACGAGTCTGAGACAGGTAACAAACTATCTCACGGGTCTGAGACAGGTAACAAACTATCTCACGGGTCTGAGACAGGTAACAAACTATCTCACGGGTTTGAGACAGGTAACGAGCACTCCCACGGGTCTGAGACAGGTAACAAACTATCTCACGGGTCTGAGACAGGTAACGAGCACTCCCACAGGTCTGAGACAGGTAACACACTCTCCCAAGGGCAAATTTGCAAGAAATTTTGCTATTGATAATATTAAAAACAATAAAGTCTACGTGAGAAGAGAGTTTGTAGCTCTAGGAGTTTTCGAATTCTGTCATAACCATAGTAAATCTGGTTACTAAAGAATTTATCATAGCACACAGCGACAAATTTTCTTTGAACGTTTTCCAACCTAAGAGAGTCAGTTAAGGTAAATGGAATTCCAAGCAACGGTAGCATATTCTAACTTAGATCTAATCAGGGCGTAGTACAGACATAAAAAACAGTCAACTTTCTTAAATGATGAAGTAATAAACTTAATAAGTTCAAGTAATTTCAATGATTGGTCAACATGATAGTGGAAATAAAGTTTGCTATCCATGAGAACACCAAGATCAAGATCATTAATATAATATATAATAATAGTAATATAATGTTTTGTTATATATATATATATATAAATGGCTCTCACCTACCTGGATAGGCCTAATACCTAATTTAGGAGTTTTATACAGCTTAAAACAGACATGGTGCCGATATCTTTACTCTACTTAGGATAAAAACTGGAATTGAGATCAATGAAACAAAATTGAAAAAAATAAATTGAAATTTAATTGTTTTCAAAGAAGAATGCAGAAAACTTAATTTAAATACATTTTTTTCTGTTTCAAGCGTAATTTTTATATATAATATTTCGGTTAATCATCCGTGAGATAGGCCCAAACTACAAAATGAAATAAAAAAAAAATCCAATTTGAATGCATTTAGTGCCAGGCCTATGAATAGTGTGTGAAGAGTGACATGGTTATTTTATCATTTTTGTAAGGTTGTGCAAGGAAAATCACCTATACTGCGATCTATGTAGCGATTTTTCTATTATTTTTATCTGAATGTACTGTTTATTCTAGTGACCCTATCTATCAGGTAACACTAAAACTAGCACAAATCTGGAGAGCCATTCAGATCATCTTATAGCACTTTTGTTGGTAGAAGGCAGAGCCGATCAGATTGGCTTGTGGCACTTTTGTTGGTAGAAGGCAGAGCCGATCAGTTTGGCTTGTGGCACTTTTGTTGGTAGAAGGTAGAGCACGATCAGATTGGCTCGTAGAACTTTAGCTGGTAGAAGGCAGAGCCGATCAGATTGGCTTGTGGCACTTTTGTCGGTAGAAGGCAGATCCGATCAGTTTGGCTTGTGGCACTTTTGTCGGTAGAAGGCAGAGCCGATCAGTTTGGCTTGTGGCACTTTAGCTGGTAGAAGGCAGAGCCGATCAGTTTGGCTTGTGGAACTTTTGTTGGTAGAAGGCAGAGCCGATCAGATTGGCTCGTGGCACTTTTGTTGGTAGAAGGCAGAGCCGATCAGATTGGACTCGTGGTACTTTTGTTGGTAGAAGGCAGAGCCGATCAGATTGGCTCGTGGAACTTTTGTTGGTAGAAGGCAGAAGCGATCATATCGGCTCGTGGCACTTTTGTTGGTAGAAGGCAGAGCCGATCAGATCGGCTCGTGGCACTTTTGTTGGTAGAAGGCAGAAGCGATCATATCGGCTCGTGGCACTTTTGTTGGTAGAAGGCAGAGCCGATCATATCGGCTCGTGGCACTTTTGTTGGTAGAAGGCAGAGCCGATCAGATTGGCTCGTGGTACTTTTGTTGGTAGAAGGCAGAGCCGATCAGATTGGCTCGTGGCACTTTTGTTGGTAGAAGGCAGAGCCGATCAGATTGGCTCGTGGCACTTTTGTTGGTAGAAGGCAGAGCCGATCATATCGGCTCGTGGCACTAAAATGGCTAATATAGCTGTTGTTATGTATTTAACATCAGGTTGATTGTATTTGCAGGTGCTACCCAATGGTAACCTGGTGTTTCCGCCATTCAGAGCGGAGGACTATAAACAGGAAGTCCATGCCCAGGTGTATATTTGCTTGGCCAAGAACTCGGTTGGCTCCATTCACTCCCGGGATGTCAACGTGAGAGCAGGTAAAAACCAACTCTTCGGCCACTACTTCCTTTCAGTCACATGGTTTGTTACTACCGATATGGAGTGTTCACAAAGTAGTCAACGTTCAGACAAACTTCGGTGATAAATTAAATTACAACTGTATTCCTCTTGAGTTTTGTTACTATCATGTTGTACAAATAATGATGTGAAAATTAATGACCAAATCAAAAAACTCATTTTAAACTTTATCGAGTAACATTTTATTTTGTATAATTGTTCAGTCCTTAGGTAAAGACTAGATAATATTTTTTGAACACTCTGTATGACCCAACATGTCATGGTTACTTCATGAATATAAACGGTCAGAATTTAAATATCAGCATCCTTTAAGGTGGGACCAGTCACAAGTTAAAGTCTGTTGTTGTTTTGTAGGTTTTATGGACAAAAAAACTTTGTTTGAACAAAATAAATGAAGTATTGTTTCAGTAGCCGTGCCGAGTTTAATTTTCTACATAACTCCCTTCGGCGACCTCATGGTCTAAAACGCCACTTTCACAGTATACTAGACCGCTGAGGACGGGAAGATCGGAGTTCGATCCTGGTCGGGTGTATCAAGGGTGGTTTTTCCAAAATGATTTTTCACTCTCCCTCCACGCAAACGTGGGTACACTTCCTTTACATATAATCTTCTTAATCCATAAAACCATAAGCGTAATTAGTACATGAGCGAGTAATCTGAACGGGTAGTAAGACGCAGTGCTAAATAAAAGCCTCCATCCTCTTACACATGAGTTTCCAATCGCTACATCTGCGTACTTGTACTATGTCTAATTAAAAAATAATGTCCATTGAATATAAAAATAACTACACTTTTTTTAAATCTTTGAATGAAGTAACCATGTAATGTTGTTTGAAACTATGTTGTCAATTTTGTGAAGGAACTAAACATATGATATAGGGCTCATATTGGTATTATTAAACAAAACAAAACAAACAAAAAAAATTGTTGAGGTAAATAAATCAAGAGTACTTAAGCGTATAACCCGAATGGGTAGTAAGACGCGGTGCTAAATAAAAAAAAATAATCTAGAAAGTACAAACTTTTTTATAAATACTGATAATATTTTGCTATATTATTATAATTATTATTGTTATTGTTATTTCATTTGTATTGATAATATCAATCTAAAGTTTACAGCTGTAGATCACATGAAAGTAGATCTAATAATTTTTCTAGCGGTCAGCTAAGGTTCTTTATAGTACGTATAGCGAAATGTTTGGTTCTTTCACAAAAGTGGCAAAGCCTGTTTAGTCTTAGAAGTGGAGAGCACCTAATTAAAAAAAAAAAAAAATTGCTAAGACTGTGAAACAGATGCTGGGCTAGTATTAATGATCATTAAATTAAGCAGCTCTTTATAATTCATGTTTTAAATAACTTTCTTACACATACTTAGAAGAGGTTTTTTCTAGCCAGATTGTGTTATTTATTTGTTAGTTCATGGGTGTATATTTAACTTTAGTTTTAACCTCTGGCCCACTTTATTTGCTTAAAAATAAACTGAACAGAAAACCAAAATGAACTGCGACACTTTTAATATTGTATAAACATTTTCTTGGGAAATATTAGCTGAGGGCGTGAAAAATAGTTCCCCCTCTTGGGGTCTGCTTAGCCCTGACAGGGAACTGTTTATTTCCATCCTTAACTGTATTTACAGTTTTGGAAAATGTTGGAAGGGCTGCTTCTTAAAATACACTTTAAGGTGCTCTTTTTCTTCCACTTTGCATGTTTATTATCTTTTTAAATGATGTTTTTATAAATAACATTTGATGATTTTTTTTATTGGTTTCAAAGCTGAAAAAATAATCACTTCAGTAGATACTTTAAATTTTCTGTACATGCTATCCCATTAGCCTAGTTCTTGAATATCTGTAATCGCAGAAAAAAAAATTATTTGAGGCATTAAACGTGCACTGGTAACCCACTGATTATATCAGCACATGAGAATTTCTTTGAGCGAGAGTGAAAGGGCCCACCAATTTGTTCAGCATACCTTCCAGGGTTCTGTTACATGCCACAATCGACAAGGGACCGACTACTTTACTTTCCCTCCGAAGGAAGCTGTGCTACGGATTTTTATCGCCCAAGAGAAATCCGCCGACCCTGGCTGGGTTTGAACCCATGAACATCGGGTTCTGAAGCGAGCACTTTACCCCAAGGGCATCGCAGAACACGAACAGGACTTTTTCTCTTGACTTAACAAGTTTCTGACTCACTTCGGCAGTCGAATGGTCCAAGGCGACACTCCCGCAAAATACTAGACTGTCGATGATGACAGATCGCACTTTGAATTCTGGTTAGGTGTGTCGAGCTTATTCCCCCCCGAAATTGTTTTCCGCTCTTTGTTCAGGCAAATGTGGATACACATAATCTAAATTCAACCTTCCTGACCCATAACACATTAGTGTAGTAAATACTGTGTGTAATCCTAACGGCACTAGAAGAAAAGTCCTGTTCAAATACCTCGTTAAGCCCATGACAGATATTCAACAACTGTTGGTATTACCAAGTGTAGACAATTAAACTAAACTATCTACTGGAGCGATAGTTGATCCATTTTAGCCCACAAAAATGTTTCTTGCAATAAAAACTGCCAAAAGACTGACCTAAGCCTGCGTTCCCCTCCGCTCGCATGAATAGCATGAACTAAATTCTAGAGGGGAGATTTTGATGAAATTAAATGATAAATTTCACCTTTTATTGTTGTAATTTAGCTTTGAAACCCATAGTTTCAATATTTCTGTTATTCATTCATATCTGGATGTTTTTATATTGTTTGTTGAGCTCCACAAATCAGTGACTTTTCAACCAGTATTTCTCTGGAGCTTATAGTATCTATTATAAAACACATTTAATTAACATTTGTAAAATTAATATAGGTCTACATAAAAGTGTCATGTAGTGGTGTGTTGCCAGGGTAAGCAGAGCTTGTTACAACTGTACCTGTGATATGTTCTGTCCCACTCTGTCCCCATTCGACCAATCATACACAAGGTATACTCTACATGTCTCATATGTGAGTTATTTCTCATTAAAACCGGCCAATGACTGTTCAGAAGAATTATTTACAGGCATTGGTTGGACAAGCACTGCTTACCCTGGCAACACTTCAAGACACGATACTGCCAATTAATGTATTTATATCAAATTATAATAAATGGCTTAGTTTAGCCTTGTTTCCATGCCATATATATATAAATAAATAAATATATATTTATTTTAAATATTTTTTTATTCACATTTATTTTTAATTTAAAAAATCAGTTTGGATAGTCACTTTTTTGTATTATTTAAAATCGTGTTGCAAATAGAAATGTTGGAGTTGATCTTGTTAATATAATAATGTTATTTTGGCCATTTATTTATGAAGTATTTTTGAGTGCTCATAACTGTATTGATAATTTTATAAATTTAATATTGATATTTTTATGTCTCTATTTCTTTTGTATGTTTTTATGTTAATTCTTATTTACAGTATCTGCAAAGAAGATTTGTTGTTTATTCTGTACAGTGTAACTTTGTTACAAATTGATGTTTTAAAACAAGTATAGTCACATTACATGCAACAAGAGCTGTTTTTACTAGAACTACACGCTATTGATGTTTTCTTTTGTGGTATTAGTTAATTCACATCAATTCATATTTATCACCATATCACAATTTCATCGAACTTGTAAATCCAAAATCAACCTTTGTATTCTCATGACTAGTTTGAGTCTTGTCATTAAAAGTCCATGTAACCCTACAGGTAGCACTTAACTTAGGTAGGTAATACAGCTCGAGCCAAACGTTGCATCCTGGTGCGGTCTTATGTATTCTACTGTAGAAAACAGTGGAATAAAGACAAGAGAACAGTAAATTATAATATTTCATAAAAACCCAACAACATATTTCTTTTGTCGAATGAAGAATGCAGAAAACTAGACATCAGACACATTCTGTTTCAGTGTAGTCGAGCTAACAGATTGTTTACTAAACTTTCTATTTCTTTCCTGTGGGAAAAACTTATTGTGTGTTGGCATTCTGTTTATTTATTTGTTTCACAACAATCTAAGATTTGTTTATTTAGTATAAATTTGTCATTAAAAGGCCTAAATGATTTAAAAATAATGTTTGAAAAAAGAATCACTTATATCTTGGACATGTAGTCACTTTTTAAGCCATGCAACATGCATACATGCCATAAAACTAGGACCTGTTTTGTTTTTTTAAACAAACTTTTCTTTTTATTAAACTGTAGATAATGGTTTCTTAGGACTTGGCGCTTTTTCGGCCGTTAAGTAGATAGCAAGGTCCTGTGGCCCTATTTGACCATGAATCCACACTTCATTACTCCCCCATCTAACTTGTGATGAATAATTCAGTGTATCACTCTGGTTATGAACACAGTTTTCCACCTGAGTCGCGTCGGGAGGGGCGGGTTATGTAAGCTGTTGATGGGGCCCTCAAAGGGCTGCGTAAGTGCTAAGTCTCCGAGCTGAGGGTGCATAAACAAACAACATTGTCTTCCCTAATGAGGGGATGTTTCGTAACTCTCTTCGGCCACATTCTTTGTTTACTGTCCCACCAAGTCCTCACCATGTTTTGATTTTAGTTGAACAAGTACTAACACAATTGTGGTTCATGTTGTTGCTAATTTTGATAAAGTTATAAATTAAACTCTGTTAATAACTTTTAAATATTTCCTGTGAATTATTCATAGCTGTTATTAATGTAGGAGCGAAAAGGAACATGAATTAAAGTCCGTATTTTTGAAGTTTTTATAACATTAGAAACATTTTTGACTAGAATAAATTTAATATTACTTCTTTAAGATATTTTTTTTAATTCCATACATTAAAAAAAGGTAAAATTTTATTTAAAGAGGTCCATACTAAATTATGAAATTATATAAATTTTTTTAAAATAGTTTGAAGTACAAACAAAACTCTTGATTATTATAAATCTTCCCCTTCTTACATATTCACTAAAAAAACTATATCTTCTGTGACTCCGCTTCGGTGGCCGAATTGTCTATAGCGTCACTCTCGTACGAGACCAAACTGTCGAGGACGGTGAGATTGGGGTTCGAATCCTAGTCAGGTTTACTGATAATGGTATTTCCTAAATGGTTTCCCACTCCCCCTCGTATATCCCTGGACAGGTAGTAAGCCGGCACCGAGCAATTGTACCTGCTGTGGGTGTCATCTGAGGAACGGCGCTCTCTCTCTTGAGAGATTGTCACATGACTTGAGGGATGCTCTATTTCAGTGGTGCAGCAGTTCTATGACACAGACGTGAACAAGGAGTATGCCATCCGAGGGAACTCTGCGGTGCTCAAGTGCCAGGTGCCGTCCTTTGTGGCGGACTTTGTAAGCGTGGTTTCGTGGCACACAGACCAGGGTGACGACTATTACCCCTCCACTACCGATTATGGTAACATTTCACTTTGCAGGTCTTTAGGTTCACTTGGTTCCCTTCATCCTGAGGTCATAGGCATTGTTAGATCTTAACTATTGGTGAACTAGACTACCAATGACAGGGAGATCGCAATTCGAATCTTGGTTGGTTGTATTGATGGTTTTTTCCAAAACTGTTTTCCACTCCCCCTCCACACAAATGAGGGTACACTTCTTATAAATATAACCTTTCTCATCCCTAAAACCAGTAACATAATTGATTCTAAAGCAAATAGCCCGAACGGGTAGTAATACGTGCTAAAAAAAATTGTGTGTAAAAAAAAGTAACCTTAATCATTTATGCCCCAAACGTATTTTTTCAATTTTTAGAATGAAACCAATTAATTTTTTCTTTTAAGGAACTAAGAGTGCCCCATTTGACCAGATGCTAGCAACGCCCATGCCCTCAAGGTCATCCAGAATTGACAAACAATCCCCACATTCCCTTGGATAGCGATTATCTTAAAAAGTGTCTTTCGCAAAGAAAATAGTTTTTGCAAATGGATTGATTTTTTTTTTGGGGCGTAAATCATGCGTTGTGAAAATTTTCTTGTGCGATTAGAAAAAGGAAAGTGAGTGTGGGTTTTACTTGTCATTTCTCTTTCATTCACCAACTCTCTTTTTGTCCTCATTTCTCTCTGTCCTACTTATATGTATTCATTATCTGTAGGTCTCATTTTGTGTATCATTTCAACCTACCTTCACCCCACACTTTCCTTTACAGCGCAGATAGGTGACCAGGATGAATACTCGTGATATTTTGGGACGTTTGAGGCTCAGTTTAGTTGTTTACTGTTGGCGCACTCTGAATGTTGAAATTCCTGTCGAGGGAACGACTGGTCGCAACTAAAGTCACCTTCTAAATATATTTCAGTTGGAGCTGTATGTCCCATGGAAGGAACTAGACTGTTTACCTGTCACACACCTAGCCATTCATTTGTTTTGTATATCCTCCTCACACATTTAGTGGTGCAACAGTTCTATCAGAGCGAAGTGAACAACGAGTACGTGATCCGAGGTAACTCTGCGGTGCTCAAGTGCAGCATCCCGTCGTTTGTGGCGGATTTTGTAACCGTCGTGTCGTGGCAGGACGACTCTGGCAATACCTACACCCTGTCTTCATCCGAGGAGAGCTCCCCCTCTCATGGTAAAAACACCCTTCAACACCACCACCCACGAGACACCATTCCTAACCTCTCATCCACACATCCCTCTCTCCTCACACATGTCTAGGGCATATGTGTATTGTTACAGATAGGGAGAATGCTGACATCTATAGGGAACTACAGTCGGCAATTCTTCTCTACGAGCGTTTCTGACAGAAACACAATCCTCAACTTTTGAAACTGTTGTTGGTTTTTAAACTCAACCAGTACCGGCAAACTAAAAATAACATGTGGCATTTTTGTAAAGTTAATTGCTTCACAAAAATAATTGGAATATAATATTTATAGGCGATTCCTTTTACTAATGAAAACTCGGTTACCTGCTTCATTGAAGGAAGCAACATTTTAATTAGGGATGGAATCCTTGAACCCTCAAATCCTTAAACCTATTCAAGATATGAGGATTTGAGAAAATGCCCGATTAGTGATTAGAGATTTTTTATTATTTCCCCCCCCCCAAAATGTTACATTGGAATGAGTTTAAGAGCGCTAATACTGCTTATTGGTGTTTCTACCACATCATAATTATATTTCAAGCTTAACAACCAGCTCCCAGACCAATATTTTAGCACTTAACTGATGGTATGAATGTTTATTTATTATTTCGCTTTAATATTATTATGTTACATTCGTATATTTCCGCCTATGTAAATAATTGGTTTCCAAGATTCGAATTCTCTATTTGAGATTAAAAAAGTAAAATGAAGATTCATATTGTTCAAATAATGGATCTCACACATCTATAACTTTAATGAAATATTTGAAAGGGAAGGGTGAACCATAGCGGCCATCCGACGGTAATGTGCCCGATAGTTTGTCCGTACTGGTTAGTTTATTCTGTTGAACCTACCAAGGTTCCCACTTGACTGATGATGTGTGTGAAATGTACCTGTGGTGGTCCCCTAGTTGTGAATCAGTACTACGAGGCGGAGGTGGTGTCAGAGTATGTGATCCGAGGGAACACGGCCGTTCTTAAGTGTAACATTCCCTCGTTTGTGGCGGACTTTGTCCGGGTCGAGGCCTGGGTTGGCAGCGATGGTACTGTGTACCGCCCCGCGCCGGACTATGGTAATCACGGCTCTCGCCTCAGCCGTTCTCTGCCAAGTCTTCATCGCTGTGTTAACACAACATTTATAAGTTCTATGGGCATGACATATTTATAAGTGCTTTTCCTTATTAATATAAATCTTGAAGGCGTTTTTTTCCCCTATCAGTTTCTGGTAAGAAAAAAAAGGTCTTTCAGAAAGTTACATGTAATGTTATTGGGCTATAGCTAAAAGGAGAGCATTTTTCATTTTTTGATGAAGATTTAAGGATAAATCTTATTGGCTTGGGAG
>CABFWB010008285.1:0-18889 GCA_902151455.1 Timema bartmani
CCTCCCAGGGAGAGTGGCAGTAGGCTTGTTCTTGAAGCAGGAGTGATATGAAACTGTCTATTCACCCTCCCAGGGAGAGTAGCAGTAGGCTTTTTCTTGAAGCAGGAGTGATATGAAACTGTCTATTCACCATCCCAGGGAGAGTGGCAGTAGGCTTGTTCTTGAAGCAGGAGTGATATGAAACTATGTATTCACCCTCCCAGACATAAAGGTAGTTAGAGCTCAGTTGAGTATTCACGTGACTATAGCTTTGTACTACCTTTTGTAGGCACGTGACCGTTAGTACATCTGTACTCACCGTTGTAAGCACACAAGTGTACCTTAGTGTTTATTTGTATAACTACATGGCTGTACTTCTGTGCTCACTTTTATATCTACTCGACTGTAACTTGTTGGAGATAGCGCCATCTTTCCCCGGAGATAAAAGAGACCAGTTCCTTATTAGTGGTGTGTTAGACGTCCACACAATCTGCGGTGCTATTATGTCAGGCTGATTAACACCCCACCCCCCTACCCAATACCACGCCACGGAGTTCCTCGATAATCTGCTGTCAGCCACGCGCCATCTTGTCTTCCTCACGCCCATAAATCAACCAATTAAATTTCCACCCTCTTACTCGCCGTTGCCAAGTTTCTCCATTAAATACGTCACCGAAGAAAGAAGGCATCTTGTATGGTCACGGGCATTACATTCTTCCGCTCTAACTTTCATCAACAAGCCTCTAGTAAGTGGACCCTGAATGGGGTGGGGTAGAAAGCCCTCCCTTGTCAAGCACTCCTGAGTTAGTTGGCCAGAAGTTAGCTGATCTGTATAAGAAAGAATCCTCAAATAAGTGACAAGCGTAGAGGCAAGATGCGCAATAACTTGTTTATAATAAAGACGCCTTCAAGCAGTGATGGGTGTTGGGGAAATATGCCTTAAAGCAGTGAAGGGTGTTGGGGAAATATGCCTCAAAGCAGTGAAGGGTGTTGGGGAAATATGCCTCAAAGCAGTGAAGGGTGTTGGGGAAGATCCATACAAGCAGTGATGGGTGTTGGGTGGAGGTGCCTCCAAGCTGTGACTTCCTCTCCTCCAATCAGAGTGCGAGTTCCCGAGAGACTCTGATCGCACCCTAAGGACATCCGACTCTTCCTTCTATCCCGGAGGATTACTACCAAGAAATGGCGGCCCGGTTTGGGATTTAGCGATGATGAAGAGGGCAATCAAGAAGCGCCGGCCCGGAACAGAAGGAATGAAGAGGATAGGGGGGCTTAGTGCTCAGAGAACCACACCTGCAACCCCCCTCTCGAGGGGGTAAAACACACACCACACAGTCGTGTAATACTTACTATTAGATCAGTGTTCGCAGCACACAGGTTTTGTACGTCACTGGTGGAGGGAGGAGTTCAAGGACTAGGATTTCTGAGAGGGAGCGATTACTAGTACAGGGAACAAAGTAGAGGAAATGAAAGATTATTAACTAGGGCTTAGAATCAGTATTCACAGCATGTGCCACCATGGTGAGTTGTTTGTGATGAACATGAGGCACAAAGTACAGTAGTCAGACTGATTCTCTCCCAGGTGGATATCCTCCCAGTAGTCAGACTGATTCTCTCCCAGGTGGATATCCTCCCAGCAGTCAGACTGATTCTCTCCCAGGTGGATATCCAGACTAATTTCTATCCAATTGGCCAGTTTCGGTTAGCTAATCCATATCTCATTTTATAAGTTAACTTTAGTTGTTTATTTTGTTTAATTAAACTCAATTTTTTAAAATTTTCTATGAATAATAAATTGTTCTTTATTCTTGAAATATTTAATCCTTATCCCTAACCGTTCCCTAGACCACATCTAGAGCATTGAGCCCCTTTCTCCGAGGGGCACACCCTGAAGAACTGTGCTGCGTGTTATCCACCAACTGAATAGTAATATCCGAGTGTTTACGTACTACTTAGAACTTATGTTGAAAACTACTTATATTGGTTCCTTAATAGTAGTATCTAGTTTGTACTTTTGAACCAACCTTTCGGATCAACACGAAACTTACAAACTAACTTAACTTCAGAACAGGCATAACATCCCAGCCATAAATATCCATGAACATGAAAAGAAAAAAAGAAACTAAAATTTCGCGTTATATAATTTTATTGACTTTGTCAGGAATCGAAACCGGACACCAAAGACTTATCTAGCAAGTTTCTGTGCGATCGTGAAGTTCTTTGAAAGTACTTTATAGAAGTTTTATACATTTCCATTCGAATGAAATTCCCTTCCCACCCAGTGTATAGTAAAGTAACGCAATTTCTAAAAAAACAACAAGATAACACTTTCCTTTACGTCTTCCATAAAGAAGATTATTGCATTTTACTGTCTCGAAAGTATAAGCATTTACTACTCTGTATAAACCAAAGAAGACCGACGGATCGGTAGAGGAATAAGGAATGGAGAAACATGAGACAGATAAAAAGAATGCAAAGAAGTGAAGTGCAAGGGATTGAGTCTATAAAAGTCAAACCTTGGAAGAGGCGAGATTTCACCTTCAGTCCAACTCACAGGAGGCGCTCAAAGGGAGCGTTCAAGAGAGATTGAGTGGCTGTCACGCGGGTGGTCTACACACGAGATGACAAGGAACAGGGGCAAAAAGATCCTTACGCTGGTACTCTCATAACGTACTCAATACTAGCAGTGATTCCTTCATACCATCCTCACTATAACTAGCAGTGGTCCCTTCATACCATCTTCAATATAACTAGTAGTGGTCCCTTCATACCATCCTCAATATAACTAGTAGTGGTCCCTTCATACCATCCTCAATATAACTAGCAGTGGTTCCTTCATACCATCCTCAATATAACTAGTAGTGGTCCCTTCATACCATCCTCAATATAACTAGTAGTGGTTCCTTCATACCACCCTAAATATAACTAGCAGTGGTCCCTTCATACCATCCTCAATATAGCTAGTAGTGGTCCCTTCATACCATCCTCAATATAGCTAGCAGTGGTCCCTTCATACCATCCTCAATATAGCTAGCAGTGGTCCCTTCCTACCATCCTTAGTAAGACCAGACAAATCAATCAAACATTTTATTAAAATATTTCCCGCTTAGTCCTACAATACTCACAATTTTAATAACAATTTTAGACCCTGAATTTTTTCCCTCGGAAAAGCCCGTTCAATGCTTTGAAGTGAAGCTAAAGAATGGCGAGCGGTACTCGAACACAGAGTTCTCTCTCCAGCGACCGGAATTCCATTACACACACACAAAAAACTTCGTCAAGAACGATCTACATATTTTTACAACGAATATTTTAATTAAATTGTAAAGGGCTCCCCGGATTTTTCGTGTTATAGTTTATCAAAGTTATTTAACGCCACTCTTTGTACATTTCCGACCTTTCTCCCTGAACAATGATCGAGAGTTGGGACGTTTATAGGCAAATTGGACAAACAAATAGGTGACAGTTGCTGACAAAACATCCAAGTTCAAGGTAAGAACAGACCTATATACAATTATAACACCCTCGCATTTGACACTTGAGCTAGGCTTAAGAGGGCACTTACCACTGTGAAAAGGACCATTTTTATCGTTAATATTCCATAAAAATTAATTGCTATTGCTATTTGAAGTTTAAGAAAGGTTGATATCTCTTTAAGTTTTCATCGCTTGCTGAACCGTAAATAAGAGATTGATTACAAACGGCCGTACAAAGAACATAAGATGATAATCTGGAATTTCGACTGCAACTACAGAGTGTTCCAAAGGCTAGAGCTCAGGTGGTCCTGCCGTGGTCAAGAGCATTGAAGGGCTAGTTTGAAGCAACGAGGGTCTCCAGGGGATTACTGTTGGAATACTGGCTGGATGAGAGTCTCCAGGGGATTACTGTTGAAATACTGTCTGACTGAGAGTCTCCAGGGGATTACTGTTGGAATACTGGCTGACTGAGGGTCTCCAGGGGATAACTGTTGGAATACTGGCTGGATGAGAGTCTCTAGGGGATTACTGTTGGAATACTGGCTGGATGAGAGTCTCCAGGGGATTACTGTTGTAATACTGGCCGACTGAGTGTCTCCATGAAATTATTGTTGGAATACTTGCTAGCTGAGGGTCTCCAGGGGATTATTGTTGGAATATTGGCTGACTGAGGGTTTCCAGGGGATTAATGTTGGAATATTGGCTGGATGAGTGTCTCCAGGGGATTACTGTTGGAATATTGGCTGACTGAGGGTCTCCAGGGGATTACTGTTGGAATATTGGTTGACTGAGAGTCTCTAGGGGATTATTGTTGTAATACTGGCTGAATGAGGCTCTCCAGGGGATTACTGTTGTAATACAGGCCGACTGAGTGTCTCCATGGAATTATTGTTGGAATACTTGCTAGCTGAGGGTCTCCAGGGGATTATTGTTGGAATACTGTCTGGCTGAGGGTCTCCATGGGATTATTGTTGTAATACAGGCCGACTGAGTGTCTCCATGGAATTATTGTTGGAATACTTGCTAGATGAGGGTCTCCAGGGGATTATTGTTGGAATACTGTCTGGCTGAGAGTCTGCATGGGATTATTGTTGGAATACTGTCTGGCTGAGGGTCTCCATGGGATTATTGTTGGAATACTGTCTGGATGAGGGTCTCCAGGGGATTAATGTTGTAATATTGGCTGTATGAGGGTCTCCAGGGGATCACTGTTGGAATATTGGCTGACTGAGAGTCTCCAGGGGATTACTGTTGGAATACTGGCTGGTTGAGGGTCTCCATGGAATTATTGTTGGAGTACTGGCTGGATGAGAGTCTCCAGGGGATTACTGTTGGAACATTGGCTGACTGAGGGTCTCCAGGGGATTAATGTTGTAATACTGGATGGCTGAGAGTCTCTAAGGGATTGCTGTTGAAATACTGGCTTGCTGAGGGTCTCCATGGAATTATTGTTGGAATACTGGCTAGATGAGGGTCTCCAGGGGATTACTGTTGGAATATTGGCTGACTGAGGGTTTCCAGGGGATTAATGTTGGAATACTGGCTGGATGAGTGTCTCCAGGGGATTACTGTTGGAATACTGGCTGACTGAGTGTCCCCATGAAATTATTGTTGGAATACTGGCTAGATGAGAGTCTCCAGGGGATTACTGTTGGAATATTGGCTGACTGAGGGTCTCAGTCTCTAGGGGATTAATGTTGTAATACTGGCTGGATGAGTGTCTCCAGGGGATTACTGTTGGAATATTGGCTGACTGAGAGTCTCCAGGGGATTAATGTTGTAATACTGGCTGGGTGAGGGTCTCCAGGGGATTACTGTTGGAATACCGGCTCACTGGAGACGACAATGGGAGTGTCTGCAAGCAAGATTACTCTGGTTGAGTGCATTTAAGAGAGAATTCTAAGTAACACATGGTTTATTAGGATTGGTAAAAATTACTACTATTTCCGTCGAACATTACCGAATTTTGTACTTTCACAAAGCAAACAATATTCAAAGTTTATTATGATAGAAATATTGTTTAAATTAAGAATATAGGTTTAGCTTTATACTAGGGAAATATTATGTAATACTTGTGTAGGCTGTATTCTAGTAATTCATGTGTGATGTGAAGACACTAGTTGTTGAAGAACAGTTGTAAGGGTGGACTCTACCTAGGAGGACGAACCATTATGATCCATGTGTGATGTGAAGACTCTTAACTGTTGGTGAAGAGTGTGCAAGTGTTGTAAAGGTGGACTGTACCTAGGAGGACGAACCATTATGATCCATATGTGATGTGAAGACTCTAACTTTTGGTGAAGAGTGTGCAAGTGTTGTAAAGGTGGACTGTACCTAGGAGGACGAACCATTATGATCCATGTGTGATGTGCAGCCACGTATTGCAATAACCGGTGTAATCTACTTACCACCATTTCGATAGTTGGGGTGTTATCTATTCAGCGAGTGTAGTATCTCATGCAATCAGGGGAACCTATATCCCCGGTTTCAACAACCCTTTCAACTAACACTGAACATGAGCAATTAACATAGCTGTATGCACTCATAACGTCTACTTACTCGTGATAGAGCGTAATTCGTTACAAAGGAAAATAATTTTTATAAGAAAGGAAGCATAAAGATACGTTATTTTATTGCGATTAATATTTATAAAATTACTTCTAGGCATTAATAGGCATGGTAATCAATTAGTAGTTTAATGAACAGTAGACATCACTCCCTCCATGTGTTTGCGGGTTTTATATCAAAACTTTGTTTGGTCAAAATAAATCAAATATTTCTAAATTAAAACCCCTTGAAATAAGGAAAAAACTAAATTCTCTTTTGAGTAGTCACCATCTTGAAAAGCATAACCCGATCGTAAAACCAATTATTATATAAGGGTGTTCGTAAAGTCATAGCCTAAACTGCACAAATGGCTTGTTTGAACCAAAAGTCATACAAAATATCCATACACCTACATCTGGAAAACAATGATAATACGATTAAATTGTGTTCAAGGAGTTAGGCGCGCAGCACTGCACACCTCCACATCTTGGAGCACGGCAGTAGGACATACTACAATTATTAGTAAACAACACACCAGTCCATCTAGAATGGGAATACGTTCTGCGGGTCATCATTAATGGTCCTACATCACAGAAAGTGGTTGCCATTATTACTATTACATGTGCAGTGCCACGCTACTAACTCCTATGCAACCTGTTGTACATGCATATTTGAACAGCTTTGCTCTCCCGGCGCTGTACGTCGAAACTTTGAACACAATTTAATGGTATTACCATAGTTTTCCTGATGTAAGTGTATAGGGGTTTTCTATTACTTTTGGTTCAAACAAACTATATGTGCAGTTTGGGCTATGAGTCTCCGAACACCCTGCATACGTCGTTCGGCCTGTGTTAAAAAAACGTCCGCACAAAATTTAGTTTAATATAGGTCCACGAAAATAACAGTTATCGCGAAAAAAAAAACACATCCGGATACCAGACAAATAAAATGCCAAATGGTTAACTTAAAACAGGACATCACTCCCCTAGGTCAAAAAATAATGTTTTCTTGACCTTTTCAAATTGAACGAATGGTTGCTCAAATCTGTGGTTAGTCCCCATGTCCTCCGCTAGTTGCGATGCAGGAGAGATTGACCCCCAAAGGAGTCGAGGGATTGCAAGGAAACACGTGATTCCTGTTAGATAGACTACACGCTACAGTTACATTCAGATACAAACAAACCTTTCCAAAACTTACACACCGTTGTTAAACCAATCTTCCCGTGTTCATACGCCTGTCATGTGATCGGCAGCCATCATTTTGAATATATATATTATCATTATATATCAAATAAAAATAATATATTAGAATGTAATCAATTTTAGCCGTAAGAAAATAATTGTATTTTCTAAATGCTCCTTTCTAATAAAATTGCACTGTAGCTACAGTGATGGCTTGTGGAGAAGTGCTGAGTGTGTATATTCTTGTATGCTCAACTCTGACCTGAGACAAACCAGAAGTAGCAGAGGAGAGCTTCGTCAACATATCATACCTCTGGTTAGTGTGGGCTCATTGTCATATATTGCAATGATGTGAATATGTTTGTGAAGACGTGTGTGTCTGTGGAGCTATATGCATCTGTTAACGTGTGTAGAGCTGTGTGTGTGTGTGTGTGTGTGTGTGTGTGCGTGCGTGTAGAGCTGTATTCATCTGTTAACGTATGTAGAGCTGTAAGCATTTGTTAACGTCAGTAAAGCCGTGTGTGTGTGTGTGTGCGTGTAGAGCTGTATGCATTTATTAACGTATGTAGAGCTGTAAGCATTTGTTAACGTATGTAGAGCTCTGTGTGTGTGTGTGTGTGTGTATGGAGCTGTGTTAACGTCAGTAAAGCTGTGTGTGTATAGATGTATCCACATGTTAACATATGTGTGGATATGTGAGCGTGCGTGGAGATGACATTTGGAGGGCAGCAGTTTCTTAAAGGTAGAAGGCGCCGTTGCTAAAGCACCCTCTAAAATATTCACGCCGAATAAATAAGGCAGGAACGTTGGCTTGCAAAGTGCAGGAAGACGGAGGTTGGGCAGCAGAGCTCGACTTAGAAATCAAACATGCACAGCCCTGGATACAAATAGATACACCAGCAAACTGAGAAAATAGATCTCACTAGACTAAAGGATTTACGAAAATATATTATAAATGTTATTACACAAGCTTTAAAGATTAAAATATATTTTTAAAGGTGTTTTGATACATTATTTTGCAAAGGAATTAAAGTCATAAAACATATAATAATTGCATATCGTAACAAGAACAAAAGCCTAAATAATAAATTATACGGCGCACCGCGCAAACTTTCTCTCTCTATTATCTTACAATAGAGATATTTTTTATTATTATTTAGCACCGCGTCTTACTACCCGTTCGGATTATACGCTTAAGTACTAATTACGCTAATTGATTAGGAATTGGGAAGGTTGAATTTAGATAAAGTGAGCCCACATTTGTGGAGGGAGAGTGTACAACCATTTAGGAAAAAACACTCTCAGTTCACCCGACCGAGATTCGAACCTCGATCTACTCATCCTCGGCAGTCGAGCTCAACACAACTAGCGCGTTAGCTAACTACGCCACCGAGGCGGGTTGAGATATTTATTAAAAACTTGTAAGATTTGTGAAACCAAATAACATACATTATTGTAGAAACAATCCACCAAAGAGCACAAATGAACTAATATACACTGTTAAAGAAATATCGAGAAAAGAGGAACATTTCTTTACACAAAAGAGCACAAATGGACTAATATACAACTGTTAAAGAAATAACGAGAAAAGAGGAACATTTCTTTAGACAAAAGAGCACAAATGAACTAATATGCACTCTTAAAGAAATATCGAGAAAAGAGGAACATTTCTTTACACCAAAGAGCACAAATGAACTAATATACACTGTTAAAGAAATAACGAGAAAAAAAGGAACATTTCTTTACACAAAAGAGCTTAACAATCGATTTATGTTTTAAAAAAACTGCATAAAAATTAATGTTTGCTTATAGCTCATAAACTATTCGTTTTATAAAAAATAATTAAAGATGCTATTTTTATTTTTAATAGTAGCTTATTACAACTCTACTGTAATAAGTTATCTCTTATCTCAATTAGTTGCGGAGATATAACAAAATTGGAAATTTACGTTTATGTGAAGTGCCCTTAAGGTCATTTTCATGTGAACATGAAAATTGAAATTTTGTTTGTAATGTTAATCAATGTGGAGATACAAAGTTTAATCAAAATCGTTAAAGCGGATTTTAAGAAAATCTGTTTCTCTTTTTATCCTTCTGTAAACTACCCTTAATTTTAGGGTTGGCTATCTAATTACAAAAACCCTCGGTAGAACCTTATTAAAAACCTAGATACAAAGTTTTAGCCCAATCGGTAAACTGGTTTCGGCTCTAGTTCGAAATACAGACAGACAGACGGGGTTGAGAAAACAACTTTTTCTGTTTCAGAGGGTCATGAAACGTCGATATTTATCAAAATGGAGAGTTAGATGTTTTGATGATTACAGTATTTCTATCTCCGTATGGTCGAGCGAAAAAAGAAATTAAAAATAATAAACCAAGTTTTTTTTACTAATCAAAACAAAATACTAAGGTAAAGTTTCAAACGAAAAACGAGTGAGTTACTTTCACGAAGTTCACGAATTCACCACTGTCTCTTAGTCCGTTGAGAAGTTTCTCTCGACCGGACCAGGTCTATCTTCCCCCGGGACTCCAACCCTCCATGAAGACTGCGAGTATAGTCTCTGAATATATCACAAAGACATGTTCTGGGACGACAGTTGAGGTACACTCACATTTGATTAGGAAGGGCCTCTGAGAAAATACAAACAAATCATTTTTGCGGCTGAAATCGATAACAATATGATACCACCGGCTTCACCCACTTCAGTGGCCGAATGGCTTAATACGTCACTCTCGTGTCAGACCAACCTGCTGAGGATTGGGAGATTGGGGTTCGAATCTTGGTCCGGTCAGGTTTTTCCCTGAATTGTTTCCCACTCTCCTTCCACGCAAATGCGGGTATATTACCTCTAAAAAGATGCTTTTTTTCCTCATCCCTCCCCATTAAAGCAATTAACATATTCGCTTACAGCTTGAAAACGTAGTAAAAAGCGGTGATTAAAAAACTGCCGGCTTCCGTGGTTTAGTGGTCTAAGAAAGCGTCACTCTTGCAACAGACTGAACTACCGATTACAGGGAGATTGGGGATCGAATCCCGGTCGGGTGTTTTTTATATATATAGTTTCCCACGCTTTCTCCACGAAAATGCAGCTATATTTTCTTTAAATTCTACCTTCCTCATCCCTACTTTAATAGCGCAATTATTATTAATGATTATAACTCGAACGGGCAGTGAAACCAGGGGATGAAAAGTAATATTTTACTACATTATTAGTGTTTATTTAAATGTATTAATAATATAATTATATCAAACACGACAGCTGCGGATAACATGACTTGTCGTATGAAAGAAGAGAGAACTTTTCTGTCATGAAAATTGATCTGTTCTGTGCGTCTTACTACCCGGTCAGTTCACACGCGTATGTACTAATTATGCTAACAAATTAGAGATGAGTAGGGTTGACTTCAGAGGAAATGTACCTCGCCCTTGCGCGAAAGGGGGGATATTAAAATTACTTCGGGAAAACCACCCTCGGCACACCCAAATAGGATTCAAACCCCGTTATCCAAGTAATCGTCAGTTTAGTCTATTGCAAGAGCGACGCCTTAGACCGTGCAGCCACCGAAGCAGGCGGCAGTAAAATAATTGAATGCCTTAATCCCCCGGCACAAAAAGAATCACAAGAACGAAAAAAAACTTATTTCCGAAGAAATGATTTATCAATTCAAATGACAACTAAATCGAGTTGAAGTTTTTTTCGTTATCTTTATATTTATATATCGGGTAGTGTGTGAAATCTGGATAGTGTCGAGATTAGCCGGGAGATGTCAGTATTATCCAAGGTCAGTGGAGAGAAAATAATTTATCTCATTTACGACACTATCTGGATAATATCGACACTAGCCAGCAAGACTTGGCTAACGTTGAATAATATTTGTAAAACTAAGCACGTTTCAATACGAATTTGATTTCGAAACAATATTTCGAAATTGGACAGTAAATTGAATAGTAGCAGTGCACTAGCATTCAAAATGCCTCATTTTATGCTTTAGTTTCCATTAACCTAACCTAGCCTAACTTAAACTAATCTAACATAGTCTAAACTCACTTAACCTAATTTAAGTTCTAACTTAACTAACCTGACTTTATCCGGGTTCGAACTTTAACCGTGGTATATTTGTGTAGTATATATAAAAGTGTGAACGTGTGGAAGATATCATTACTGCTCGTAATATTTGGGTCGAAGTTTAAGGACACAAATCCTAATGAAACAAGGGAAACGTGATTGTTTTAGAATGGTTATTTGTTTGAAACGGAGAGGCTTTAATATTATATCTTTCCTCTTCCTAGAATGGAGAAATAGCCAAATATCAATACAGCGTTCCTGGATTAGAAACATATTAATAATAACCTAAATATTCTTTGTTCCACATTAGAAACAGAATAATGTTGATGATATTTTTTTCAGCCAGTATAGGAATCTAACCGTTCAGGTAATACGCCTATGTACTAATTACGCAAATTGTTTGAGGGATTAGGAAGGTTATATTTAGAGGAAGTGTACACGCATTTGCGTGGAGGGAGCGTGGAAAACCAGTTTGTAAAAACCATCCTCAGTTCACCCGACTAAGATTCAAACCTTGATCTCCCCGTCACCGGCAATCTAGTCTAACACGAGAGTAGTGCCTTAGACCATGCGGCCACCAATTTTTTAAAAATGTATTTAACGTTTACTTTATGAAGAGACCGAATATATCATCGACTGACTTATAAAAGCAACTTAAATCTAGAACAGACATAACATCCAGCCTCCCGGCTGTTAACTAGCGATAACTTTGAAATTTATGAGTATATATATTTATCCGACACCTTAGCTCAGTCGGTAGCATGTCTGCCTGGCGAGTTAAGGGTCACCAGTTCAATTCCTGGAATGACCGAAAATGTATCATTGATGAAATGTGGGTTTACCCTTTCACAATGATAAATTATAGATGCCGGGGACTGAATGTTGAACCTGTCCTAGTCTTAAGTTAGATTATAAGGCATATGAAGCTAAGACAGGCCTAGCAAGCCGGTAGTGGAAAATATATGGCTTGAATAAAAAACTGACCACAGGCTGGAAACAGTAATATATATATATATATTTAACGGTGATAACATTTTAAGTCATGACTGGAATTGAACCTGGTATCCATAGCTCAGTAAAGACAAGCTTCCGATTGAGATATGGATTCGGACTCCTTAGTATCATTAATGTATTATTATTACTAGCACCACGTCTTACTACCCGTTCGGTTTATACGCACTTACGCTAATGTGTAATGGTAGGGTGATTGTGAGATGAAATGGAGGACCTACAGTTTAACGTGGGATCCGAACCACGGTGGAGGCCTGGCATTCCTCACATTCACAAGTTGTGATTAATACAAGTCTTGTCAGAGGTGAAGGAAAGGTTTGGCAACCAGATAAATCTGTGTCGGGACCGAGGATTGAACCCGGAACCCTCAGCACAGAAGTCTGACACCTTACCCCCTAGACCGCCAGGTCAGCCTAACCCTTAATGTAGTATTGAAATATCTCTCCAAATCTAGTCCTTATATAAAGTGGAACTAGTGCAGTCCATTCACCATAGGAGTGGTGATAGTTGACAGCTAGCAGAAGTTACCAAATCCACTCTCATGTATCCGTTCGCCAAACCACATGATCTGCAAGACCATAATGTTGAGTTGTTATTTTTGGCGGCCAGAATTTCACAGCAAACAATTTGTTTTTAATTATTTTTTAAGCCTTGAGGCATGAACTTATGAAAATAACGTTCGAATGTTTCTTTTTTTTTGTAGTTTACTTTTTAAAAAAAATTATAACAAACCAAAACGTCTTAAAGGCTGCCTTCTACTTTATAAATTGATATGGTGAACCAGGCCAGATAAAAAGGGCCATTGTTGACGTCATACAAGCCGTTTTCGGTTGTGTTAGTGAACTTGTGTTTACAAAATGAAAAAAGTTTTATTTTGAAACTAATATTTTGTATGAATTTTTCTTTAAGTTATATAAAAAAAAACGTATACTTATTTTGGTGGCCGGTTATCAAAAGATACAGCTTTTAATACTTTTAATACTTTAATTTATTATTTTCCGCACAATATTACCTCTTGTTGTCGTAACCGCAAAACAAAAACGTGATCGTTTTATTAATTTTTGTTTGTTTCAATGAAACACCAACTATACAAGTATTATTAGTTTAGTTTGATAACACTTTTTATTGATAATATCATATTAGTAAGAAAAAATAGTTATTTCTACTGATAGCCTGAATTTTGTTGGAAAAATAGTTTAGAAAATTTCAACTCTTTTTTACGGTCAGCATTGATAAAATTTTAGTATATTATTATTGTTATTTTATATCCTTCAAAAGTGACAGTTGCAGATCACCACATGACTTGATGTATGAATATATTAAAATTATTATGGGAACTACCAAAGCCGGGGTCTGGGTTAATGTTAGTGACTTTCAACCAATGTGTGCGACACAAATCTTCTCCTAGCCGTCACTTACCGTAGTCCAACATTTATACCTCTTGTTTATTCCCGTCTTGTTGTATTTTCACACACACACACACACACTCACACACACACACACTCACACACACTCACACACACACACACACTCACACTCACACTCGCACTCACACTCGCACTCACACTCACACACACATACACACACACACACACATACACACACACACACACACACACACACACTCACACACACACACACTCACACTCACACTCGCACTCACACTCACACTCACACTCACACACACATACACACACACACACATACACACACACACGTACCTGCCTTGCCACGAGAGGAGGTATTTTATTTGTTCACTTTCCTCGATTCTACCAAACTGACCCGCGTTCATTCTCTATTCATGACCTTCCGACACCGGATATGCGTCCATCATCTCCTTATCAACCGGCCATTAGGACACATCAACATTGTGTGCTTTCCTGCGCCTGGTGGTGAGCAACATGTACAGTCTGACACAACCTCCATAGTATAATACAACCTGCACAGTCTGATACAACCTCCCTAGTCTGATACAACCTGCACAGTCTGATACAATCTCCCTAGTCTGATACAACCTGCACAGTCTGATACAACCTCCCTAGTCTGATACAACCTCCATAGTATAATACAACCGGCACAGTCTGATACAACCTCCATAGTATAATACAACCTGCACAGTCTGATACAACCTCCATAGTATAATACATCCTGCACAGTCTGATACAACCTCCCTAGTATAATACAGCCTGCACAGTCTAATACAATCTTCATAGTCTTATACAAGCTTAGCAATGTAATACAATCTGCACAGTCATTGCCATTTCAGATATGTGGGTAATATTTTCTTGGTTTGCATAATTTTCAAATAATTTATGTAGGCTAATTAAATAAGTAAATTTCTTATTCCCTATGCAGTTGTCAGAGTGACTTTGTACAATCTTTACTTGTATGGTTGTAAAGTCCACATTCCTGCAACTAGGCAATAAAGCCCTAAAGGATTGTGTCGGGAAGGGTAGCTATTACTTCTTAGGCAGATATCTGTAAATCAATACTTTATTTAGCAGAATGCAGGAGCTTTAGTTATTTTAGGATTTTTATATCATATGTATGTATTAGTTTCCATTTGAAAAGCAGCGTGTTTGATTTAATCGTATGCATTAATTAAGTGTTTTTCTTCATATTTTTAAGTTTTTTTGTATTTGAAGTCACTTTTTAAAATGTTTAGTTTTTTCAGCAATTTTATATCATCAAATTGTGGGCCCTGGTTTTATAACATTATAAAGGTGTAGAGATATATAACTCCTGATCTGTTTTAAAGATAAAGGGCAAAGATTAATAATTGCCATTTGTAGCGACCCAAGCACCGAGTCATGCGCCTTAATGGTGTTAATTAGCGTTCATTAAGTAGAGCACCAGTACAAATGTAGTGGTTCATCGAGGCCTAATTGTGCTTCGACATTACTGTGTGACGTCACAGCGTGCCTGCGTTCATTACTCAGTAGAGACAGAACCAGGCCGACCACGGATAATCGATAACTTATAGGATCACCTGGAAAGAAAGAGTTCTGTTTGTTTGGGATGGTGTGTATTCCACCGGACCTTCTGTTCGGTTAGCCCGGAGTGTTATCAAACGTCTGTTAGTCAAATAGTATCAGGAAGTTCTCAAGTGACAGATAAATAGCACGGGGACTCTCTGTTTTCCAACCAATGACAAGAATCAGCCGCATTGGTGGTCGTGCGGTCTAAAGCACCACTCTCATGATGATTTGGATTGCTGGTGGCGGTGAGATAGGGGATTGAATCCCGGTTGAGAGTACCTAGGACGATTTTGAACTAAAATGATCTAAACCCTTTGAGTTAATGAACATCGAAAATGTCAATCAATTTTTTTTTTAGCACCGCGTCTTACTACCCGTTCGGTACAGCTATTAAAATATTGAGATGATCAAAAACTCCCTTATATCAAGCTATGCATCAGTGAGTATATAATATTCACACAAAGAACAACTAGATTTACTTCACATCCATTGCTGTTTCCAGCCAATGGTCCGGGACAATTAATTATTCAAGCCATATATTTTTCACTTCCATCTTGCTAGGCCTGCCGTAACTTCATATGCCTTGTAATCTAACTTAAATACTAGGACAGGTACAACATCCAGCCCCCTGACAGTTAATTCATCACGGTGAAAGGGTAAACCCACATTTAAATGATGATAAATTCTCGGCCATGCCAGGAATCGAATCCGGGACCCTTAGATCGGTAAAGAGACACTCTACCGACTAAGATAAGGTGTCAAGACAGGTCGAGTTATGTGAAATTAAAATATTCATGACAGTAATTATATTTTATTTTGAGCTCATTATTAAAAAAAAACTCCATGTCGTGATCCCGCAAGCGAGTAACACCGACCTAGAGGCCACAACTATTATCGATGATAGTGCCAACATTTGCGGAGAGAGAGGGTGTCATGAGGTCAGCACAATGAACTCTCATGGCGTTAATCTCAGTTTTCTAGACCGGAGCCACTACATATTCATTCCAGTATCTCCTCATTTGTACTCCCTAGGGTTGAGTTTGACCCCGTCCCAGGCCCATTGCTTCACAGAATAATCTGGAATCACCGGGGATCGAACCAGGAACTTTGAACACTCGGCCTGAGAGGCGGATTTTTTGGAGATGTAATTTTAAATAATGTCGTTCAATTATTTATCTTTAGCAAAATAAAGATATTTCCGAAAAAGTGTCACAATAAATATAATATAATATAATAGATGTGTGTGTGATTGTTACCAAAGTTTTATCTAGTAGCGAGGAATGTTCTAGTTCCTGTGTACACCAGTTACAGTCGTTAAACACGATAGAAAGCCTTTCTAGAGTTAAGGGTGCCATTAAGTAAATCATTACGAGTTCCTCACACGCAACCAAATATCGCGGGCGCAGCACATTTCCCGACTAACTTATCGGGCTTTTTTTTCCCCTCCACCTCCCTTAAATCAACCCTCATCGCAAAGAGTTCTCAAGGAAACTCTCGTTCTTAAGGGGTGGATGGTTGGGGGGATGTGCTGGTACTTTCCGGCGTGAAGGAAAAATAAAATAAAGCACCTCCTGAAGAGGACATTCCATCATGGCAACGACGCTTTTTGCGTCACCGTTATGACGTCATCAGTTTTTAAAGGCGGGTGTTGGGCCGGTAAGAAGAGTAGGCGACGTTTTAGGGGAGGGGGTGGTTTTAGAGGTGGTCAGTGTACCATGTGGGCTACTCGGGAAATACTCTTGGAAGCTACTAGAGCAGAGGTTCTCAACCGGGGGTGAATTCCCCACCACCACCACCACCAGGAGGGAATTGGAACCACAGACTCAAACTTTTTAGTAAACATAATTTTTTCTACAAATTACAATTTTACAAACCTTAGATAAACTACAGGACATCACAATTTATTGTATATCACAGATTAAATATAAAGTAAAGATCAATTTTTCACTTTTAATTTGTGGAAATACTCCATTTATAATTATCTTGTTTTTTAATTCTGAGTTTTTAGAACCTATAATGAGTGTAAAAAAAGTTACAATGATTCATATATTCAGTGAGCCGGCCTCACGGCTCCTGACTGCTAAATTAGACCGGGTTCAACTCCATACTGGTACCGGGGGATATTTTTTTAAAATCGAAATGGGGATAGTTCTCGTGGTCAGGCTTTGGTTAGTTTAGACTTAAGCTAGGTTTAAGATCTTCATTGGTTCCTCCCCGTCATACTCACTATCACCATCACCATCATCCCATCGGAAAATGTAAAGAGCCTCCACGGAAAGGATGTACTATTAGTACATTCGGGCGTCTCCTGGCCAACGGTACATAAGTATTAGCTAATATTTCCGCAAATTGAGCTACGAGTGATGTAGCCCCCACACGCCCTTATCATTATTATTATTATTATTATTATTATTATTATTATTATTATTATTATTAAGTATTCAGTATGGATTCACGTTGATCATCATCAATAAAAACGGAAGGTCTGTGTTATTTGTAACAAAGCTTTGTCAAATAATTCTATGAAACCAACTATGTTGAGGCAACATTTGCAAAATGTTCATCTTCAACACAAGGACAAGAGCTTTTTTGTTTAAGTGATGAGAATTCTCTCAAAAAGATTAAACTGAATTCAACAGGGTAATTCCAAGAAATGAACTACAAGGTTACTCAAGCTTTTTCTTAAGCCGTAGCACTGGAGATTAGAAAAGCCACGTACAGTCGGGGGAATGTTGATCAAACTTTGCACTCTCAAAATGGTGCGAATTGTGTTGGGAAATGGGTTGTAGATGAAACTTGCTGCCGTTTCATTATCAAACAGTATTGTTCAAAGGAGAATCTGCGAAATGGCCATTGACATCAAGGATAAAGTTGTGCAGGAGAAAAAATCTGCAGCATGAATGGAGTATTTTTAATTCAACTTGATGAATCAACTTATGTGGCATCGTGTTCCCAGTTGCTGGGGCTTGCTAGATATGTTCACACTGGTTCATTTAAGGAGCAGTGTATCTCTTTTTTTCCTCCTCTTGAAACAACTATAAAAGCCTAAGATATTTTAGAAAAAGTTTCATCTGTCTTAGAATCAGAAAATATTTGGTAGGATAATGTCTGTGGGTGCTGTATGGATAAAACCCACACTATGATGGGGAAAATTTTTGGATTTCAAGTTAGTGGGGAAAAGCTAGCTCCAAAAATAAAAGGCATTCACTGTGTGATCCAAAATCAGGCACTAGACTAAAAAAAACACTTCCAGCCTCATTAGGGATGGTTTTTGATCAACTAAATCAAATTGTGATTTTTTTCGAAGGAAGATCTCTCCATTCACGTATTTTCAAATAATTGTTTATTGGCGTGGATGAAGGTCATAGTTTTCTCCTTTTCCACACAAATGTTGGACACCTATCAAGAGTAACTGTAACTGAGAGAGTATTTGATCTTATAGATGAGTTTTATTATTTTTCAAGATTGAATTTTTTGATTGGTTGGACGATGAGGAAACTATGATGCGCTTCACCTATTTTGTTGAGAATTTTGAGCAGCTGAGTAAAGTGAATCTTTAGATGCAAGGAATAAATACAAACATCATAAAATCAATTGATTTCATGAGTAAACTGAAAAATTGGAAGAGAAAGGTCAAGATAGGAAATGTT
>CABFWB010008286.1:0-18887 GCA_902151455.1 Timema bartmani
TCTGGGAATATCTTCAACCTTTTAATATCATGAGAAATTCTGTTGAGTGGCTTTGGGGAAACAGAACACATGAACCTTTTAAGGCCCATTGTTTTGTTATAGTCCTATCGACTCCTCTGCAAATTTATGTTCTTTTTTTTTATTTTTGTTGTCTCTGCTTTTACATTGTTGCACACCGACCTTAGTTTCTTGGCTAAACTAAGGAGGTGCGCTACACTACGCCACTGTCAAGTTTGGTTTTGTGATGAACCCTATTTTACACTGATAGAGACTATTTATATGACACGCTAATATTCACTTTGAAGTGTACAGTACTTGTAAAGAATGTAGTTTTTTTAAAATCATATTTAACTCTTGCTGAGAACCCGTGGCGTACAGGGCCTTAAAATATGTCAGGACTAAACAATAATGGTAACTCTCAATGGGTTTCATACGGTCTAAGGCGTCAGGTTGTTGCGATATGAACTCCACAAAAACTCTCCTCTCTAAACTTCCCTGAGATACTGCTCACCTGTCTCTCTAACCAACCAGTCTTTGGGCAGCGCCAAGGTCGGTTGCCCATTTCTTCTACTCTTCTAGGAGGCGGACCTTTTAAGAGAGCTGAAATCACCTCACGTTCTGCGATCTCTTGCGCCATGTCATAAAAGTCAAGAGAAGTTCGTGCATCATACACCTGAAACGCTACGAGTTAAACGGTTCCACCAACTACCGTTTTCCATGTCTCTGATTGAATTGTGCGGTTACACCAACCACCCGTTTCCGTGTGTCTGATTGGCTAGTGATAAAGTACATTCAAGATCATAAAACATAGAAAAGCACTAGAAATGTTCTATTCTTCGCATTCTAAGATTAAACAAAGCCCCCGGACCGGACGGCACCAAAAACGCAGTCCTCAGAAAGCTGCCCTTGGAGACGATTAGCTTCCTCATGGAGTTATTCAACGCCCTCCTGCTCCTGAGCTTAGGAAGAAAACGTTTCATAAACCGGGTAAGGACCCAGACTTAACCTTGTCTTACTAACCGATCAGCCTTCTTGACTGTTTGGACAAGATGTTCGAGAGACTACTACTGACGAGACTAACCCGGCATGTTCACGAGGCAGGTATTCTGCTGGACGATTAGTTTGGTTTTCGGGTGGGACATGTGACGTCTCACCAACTTGTATGCCTCGTAGAGTAGGTCACGAGGAACTTAAAAATCAGTAGGCTGACTGATGCTGTCTTCCTTGAGGTTGCAAAGAAAGGCCTTCGACCGTGTTTGGCACGAAGGTCTCCTTTTCAAACTCTTTTTCCTGAACCTACCCTTCTAACTAGTTAAGGTTGTACAATCTTATATATCCCACCACATCTTCACCACGACCTCTGAGAACGCCACTTCCCGGGTCAGAAGCTGGCTGGAGTGCTTCAGAGCTCCCTCGTGGGCATCTCCACTTCAATCTGTACGGGAACGACATTAAAAATTCCCAGACACCAAGTTGGGACTGTATGCGGACGAGTCGTAGTGAGGACAGCTGGGGGAGAGGAGACTCTAGACTCACCTGACGCGGTTGGAGGGGTGGCTGACCACCTGGAGGACGAGTATCAACGTGGAGAATTGCACAGCTGTGTTCTTCACATGGAAGAGAATGTACTAGAGGTCGGCCCCTCTTTGGCTGTTCTGAGGCCATATCAGGTTGGTGAATAGTGTTAAGTACCTGGAACTTACGCTAGACGCCAAAGTGATACGGAGACAAGGTTGCCAGGCCCACTTCTGAACAGGTGCAGAGTTCTGTCCACGAGGAACGGACTGACTTTATACAAACAGCTTATCTGGTCGATTCGCGATTATGCGTGTTACGCGTGGTACCACCTGGTGGACACGTATATAAGGAGGATGAACCCTTTCCAGAAACAATGTCCGAGTATCATTGTGGACTCTCCCCGGTACGTTCGCAACGTGAATCTGCATCTGGACATGAAGATTCCCACCATAAAGGACCACTTAAGGAAGTTTGCGCGCAGTCCTTCTACGTAAAGCTTCCTGGTGCCACCAAGCTTCTTATGCAGGGGCTTTGGAACTACGTAATCAACTATGGTGGGTGCCACCTATAAGCGAAAAGTGTAAAATGTGGCCAGCGGGAGGCTCTCACCCAGCCCTCCATAGAGTAGTATCTCCACACTTAGCTATAAAAACCCATTTCCAGTTTACAATTTTAATTAAAATTGGTTTTGTTACCATGCTTCGGTAGCCTTCGTGGAGTTCAACAACCCATCTTTAAGTTCAATCAATAACATGGTGTGACCAATTGGTCGTTACGTGTTATAATTTGTTCTTGTTCTCCCCTTCAGGGAGCACTATAACATGCTATTCTGCGTCTGCGGATGAGCTCACACTCACTCGGTATTCGATATGACACCAGCGTTTATGTTGTAACACACAGGAAAGCGCGGAAATGCCTCCAGGCAGCTGCTGCAAGAGGTTTTATTAGTTAGAAAGGCGAGAGTTAACTTTGGTTTTGGTCTAATGGTAATACGCAACCGGACGAGCGAGCCAATACCTCGCAGCCCGGTGAACAAACCGTTGTGAGCTACCGCCTAATTTCAACCCATTAAGGGCCAATAAATCAGACAAGGATCATAAACACTTTAGTACCCATTGAAGGATCAGCGTTCCAAATCCCATCATGTAAAGTCGATAACCCAAATCTCTATCGAGCTCTGAAAGTGAGGATGTCTATCTTAAATCAAACACGTTTATGGAGAAACGCTTCACTGATGTATCAACTCAAAAGAGGAAACATAGTGGTAAAAGGGACTAAGCAAGGTCGCAGAAAGCGGTCAAAGCTAGCAACTAATTTGACCTAATAGCAGCTTTTGATGAGATCCGGGAAATTCCAAATACGTCAAATATGGAAAAAATCACTGAAAGAGCTAAGGACTCAAACTCAATACAAACCAATACCGCCACCAATAGTTGTCGTTGGAACTGCGAAATATGTGGCAATTTCAAAACCAATGAGAGAACACCTGAAAGGTGACTTCAAATTGTTCTACATCAAGGATGGCCTAAATTTGCAAGTGAACACATTGAATGATTTCAAGAAGACACAAACTATCCTCACCACTGTAGATAAGGAGTTTCATACATATTCAATTCCTAAAGAAAGGTCACTCACCAAATATGACTACGGAAGAGATCAAGTCTGAGCTCCTAGACAAAGGGTTCATTGTAACGAGCTACAAGGCAAATTATAGCAAGTGCCCAGTTTACTTAAAATTATTAGGAAAAAAGAGGAATGCACAACAGATGAAACAACCAAATCATGACCTTTAACCCACGAAACCTCCACCACCCATGACGAGCAGGGATTATACAAGCTTAAGAAACACTGTAGCATCAAATATGAATACATCTTATCGTGCAGCAATTTAAACCCAGACACGAACGTCAAATCAACCGAAAAATGAGACAAATTCTACTGATTCAGATATAATAGCTTTGATTAAAATATTTAAGGACATCAACACATATGGCCTCTTCGGCCACTTCAGAACATATCTTAAGAAATGTAGACAAACTTATGAGAAGACTGAAAAATTAATGATACTTCTAGAGGGAGCGAACGAATACTCTTGCAGTGAAAATCACTATTAATAACAGGAAAATACTTAAGGGTAAATTAAGAGTACTCACGTGGAATGCAAACGGCCTCCTGCAGCAGGCAAAGGAATTCGAAGAACTGCTTAAGACATACGTTGTCGATATAGCTCTCATCAACAAAACATACAGAGAAGATAAAACTCTTTCGGTTATGAAATTTATCGAAATAATAAGAGGAACTGGAAGAAGAAGGAGGAGGGACGGCCAATCTAGTGAAGAGCTGTCTTCCCCACTATCAAAAACCTTTATAGCTTTAGAGAATATAGAGGCAACGACCATCTATTTAAACTTCGATCAGGGCAACATTCTATTCGCAGTAGTGTATAAATCACCCACTAAGCTCATACTTCCACGAGACCTGGACATTACCACCTAAGGAGAAAACTTATACTTGGGGAGGGGGTGACCTAAATAGCAAACATACTGCCTGGAATAGCAGGCTGAGGATCCGAAATAGACACGTTCTCCTACAACATGCGAACGAAAACGACTATGTGGTCCTGGAACTTGAGGAACCCCCTTTCTATCCCTGAAACCCCACGAAAACTAAAGAAGTTTTTGGACGTGGTACTAAATAACTAGTGAATAACGGGAGAACATATAACTGTGATGAAATAGATGGATTCGGATCACAACCCTCTATTTTGTGAGATCAACCTTACCATGGAATTCGAAATAAGGGGACTCCAACAAACGACGCGTCAGAGTGATTGGAATATTTGTAAGACAAACCTTCAAGCCACGCTAACCGAATATCTTGAAATTGAAATAACAGACAACATCGATGAGGCCGTGCGAGATATCTCGACAACGCCTCGGGAGGAATAAGAAACTGAAAAAATACAGATACCATTCATTGCAGCATGACTTAAGTTTGGATCACCCTGATCTGGACTATATAATTGTTTGCAAACGCGATGCTAGAAGGGAGTGGCAGGTATACCGTACTCATAAATGCAGAACTAAACACAACTAACTAAAGGTACATTAGGAGGAAGGTAATTCAAATGCGTGGAACAAATTGGAACACGTATTTTACCATGGCAGCTACAGCCAACAATAATATATGGGAAGTGACGAAACAGTTGAGAGGCTTAAAAAAAAAAAGAACACTACATCGGCAGTTCATGGAGCCAGCGGGATGGTATACTCTAGCGTAGATAAAGCGGAAGCTATCGAGGAGATACTCTCGAACCAGTCTAAACACAACATAGAACCTAAAGACGAGGACTTCAAAAGAGATGCAACAAGGAAAGTACAAAAATTTATGCACAGACCAATACGAGACCAGGCAGAGAAGATCACCACCGAAGAACTACAATGCACTATCAGAAAACCGCCTAGCAATAAAGCACATGGCCACGATCGGATTACGAATGAGATGCTGAAACATCTTCCACCAAAATAAAGCAATATCCCTTCTACTAAGCATCCTTAATAAAGCGATAATGCTATGTCATTTCCCAAACACATAGAAACAAGCCACGGTGACCTTTTCCAAAACTGGGAAAATATCAAATTTTCCCCTCAAAATCGCCGTCCTATCAGTCTTTTGGCCACCTTAAGTAACATTTTTGAAAAACTAATATCAACTATCCTCACTTCAAATCATGTCATACCTGATTTACACTTCATATTTAGATCTCGACACTCAATAATCCATACCATATTTGATCTCGTCGAAGAAGCCACCGAAAGCTTCCACACGAGAAATCGGCTGCTAGCTATGTTTCTCGATATTGAGAATGCGTTTGACCAAGTTTGGCACACGGGTCTTGTACAAAAACTTATAAAGACACTTTAAAGTAACAGTCAATGTTGCGAAGTCAAAACAATGTCATACGAGCGGAAGTACATCATGGATCTGTCCTAGCCCCTTACTTGTATTCAATATTTGTAACCGACGCAGCTACCAGCCAGAAAGTTAAGATGAGACTCTTTTCTGATGACATGCTTGTATTAACGATTCACAGGAACATAAATTACGCGAATAAAAAATAAAATGAAAGGAAGGTGTAGAGAGGAACAGCACGGATTTTGGGAACAGAGGTCTACAATAGACTTAATCTTTGCCATACGAAAGCTGAAGGAAAGAAGGTATGAATATGGGAAAGACTTGGTAATGGTATTTATGGATGTGGAGAAGGCATATGATAGCATGGATAGAAATAAAGTTTAGAAAGCGTTGGAGCAGGCAAAAGTGGAAAGAGGAGTGGAAATGAGAGTGAAATGCATGTACGAGGATAACAGGAGTTGTGTTAAGACGGAGAGTGGAAGGACGGAGTGGTTCCAAATAAGAAATGGATTGAATCAGGGGAGTGCCCTTTCACCATTACTGTTTGTAATGGTAATGGAAATGGTCATAAACAAAGTGGCAGAAAACTCTGGGAGGAAAAAATGAAAGCCATGATGTTTGTGATGACTTGATGGTATGGGGAGAGTAGGAAGAGGAAGTACAGGAACAACTACAAGAATGGAACGGGGACGTAAAAGATTGTGGAATTAAATTTAGCATGGGAAAGTGTGAAAAGATGGTAATTACAAGAAAGAGGGTAAGGCCTAAGAAAGCTATAGGGTTGTATGGATTAGAGCTGAGAAAAGTACAGAACGTAAAATATCTTGAAAGCGTGATTGAGGAGAAAGGTGGAAGTAGAGAGGATTTAATGAGAAAAGGGCAGAAGGGAGAGTTGTTCTATAGGGGCGTAAGATACCTGCTATGGAGAAGAGAAGTCCCCTTCAGGTGTAAGGAAGTATTGTACAGGGCGTACTTTGTACCCATTGTCATATATGCAGCAGAAACATGGACAATGAATATAAGAGAGACTAGGAAAAGTGGAGGCCACAGGAATGAAGTTTGTAAGGAGCATATTAGCTGTCACTAGGAGAAAGAAGATTAGGAATTAAGTTATCTGGGGAAGAGTTGGGGTACAGGGAGTACATGAGATAGTACAGGAAGCAAGACTGAGATGGTATGGGCATGTAATGAGGATGGAAAAAGAGAGGATGCCGAAGAAAATGTTGAAAATGAAGTATGTGGGAAAAAGACCGCAGGGTAGGCCTGAAAAGAGATATGAGGAGCAGATAACAGAAAGTGTTTAAGTGAGAGGAGAAGAATAAATAAAGTAGGAAGAGTGGTGGAAGGATAGAGGAATATGGAGGCATTTTACTAAACTGACTCGGCCACAGGCTGGAAACAGTTGATGATGATGATATCTATATACAATTTTAAACTAAATTTCTCAAATATATTTAATAAAATTAAAATTTACAAAAAACATAATTGGCTAACTACCGTAAAATTATTTGCTAGTTGTAAAAATAAAAACGTATTCTTATTTATCATGAAAAACAATTCACTTACTCCCATTTTGAATTCAATCTTCAAGGTCAATTTCCAAAACATTCACATTTTCCATACATTGTTGTAACAAAACTACCCCTAAATTAATTTATTTTAGATAAATAAAAATATATTATTATTTATATGTAAAATAGTCTCTCAATACTAATTTTAAATCAAGTCGCTAAAGCAATTTTTTTTTAAATATTCAAATTAAAAAAAAATGGTATGGAAATCTGCACGGACTTTCTTGCTTTATTATTTAAAAATGGAGATATTTAGTCAAAACTTGTAATGTATGTGAAACGAAATAATATAGACTATCAAACCCAAGCATAAATTGCGCTATACTTATGTAAAACTTTTTTGACGACAGTTTTATTTTATAATTTTATTTTTAAAGAATTAATGTCCTCATTTGTATATATGGACCAATAAAAAGGATCAATATTGGGTCCACAAGTGTCAACACTTCGTATTAAATTTTTACTCCCGGTTAAAATTTTCGACATTTGATTAGGTTTTGCACATCTACAGGTTATTGCATTGCTATTAAATTCCTCATTTATATATTTTGACCAATAAAAAATATAAGTAATTACTAATGAGTCTAAATTGATAGATCTAAATAACTGAAGTACAAACATTTCCCCTAAGAGGCTGGAGGAAAAAGAATATAAACTTTTTGAGAGACTTACTAATATTTAATTACTCTATGGCATTAGAGAATTATTGCGTTAAAACATTAGTATTTCTGTACAACAAAAGCTCACAAAATTGTATTTATATATTTGCCAATAGCTCAGAAACAATTGGTTTTATAAATATATATTTCAAATAAAAGTTATATTATCTTTAATAGTTCTACAATTCTGCAATGATAAGCTATTTTGTATTTCAAAGAGTTGCGGAGATATGGAAATTTCCGCTTCTGTAAAGTACACTAAAAGTCATTTTAATGGAAAAATGAAAATAGCCATTTTGTTTATAATCTTAATCAACGCCTAGATACAAATTTTAATCAAAATCAATAGAGCTGATTTTGAGATAAACGTTCTTTTCTCTTTTCGCCCTTTAGTAAGCTACTCTTAATTTTAGGGTTAGACTGACGACATTGCAAAAACTACTTTTTGGGGTTCGGAAGGTCATGAAAAGTCAACATCCATCAATATCTCGGTTTAGATTTTTATGGTGGTCTCAATACTTTACCTTTAGTATCCGAAAAGCTAATATATATATATATATTACACAAAATCATGAAATTTTTTATAGAACATTTCAAGGATTTTCTACTATTCCTCCAGGACAAATTAAAAGTCCTCATGGTAAAATACACATTATTACACATTTTCTTTTATTTAATGCTGGATCCCAACTTCCCTACGCCTGAACCTTTCCACACCGTTTATTATTATTTAACGTATTCCATGACACAAAAAGTTATTAAAATAATTAAAACATAACATAAACTCACTTGCAAATAATCAATGGTAAAATGTGGGTTTCCCCTTTCACTGTGAGTAATTAACAGCCGAGGGCTGGAAGTTGTGTCTGTTCTAGATATAAGTTCTAAGTCGTGTGCAGATTAATCAGTTGGTATAGAAAGTTCATGTTAAATACCCATTCTCAATGTTCGTATTGTGCATTATAGTTTATGTTATGTTATGTTATGTTATGTTATGTAAATTACAAAACAAGAATAAGATTTTTTTAAATGACAAACATACAACCTAGTTTTATATTTATGAACGATTCAGCAACTTGATAAAAAATGTTAAGAGATTTAAAGGGATTCAGGCACCTTACGAATGGGAATATCTAGAAGTGTTCAAGATATTGAATGGCAAACCCAATGGGAAAAGACCACAGGGAAAACCCAGATGCAAATGGGAGGATAACATTTAGATAGATCTGACAGAGATAAGGTGTAATGAGATAGACTGGATAAAATTAGCTAAAGATAGGGATAGGTGGCATACTTTTGTGAGTGCGGTAATGGACTTTTGAGTTCCTAATTCCATAGAGTAAGTAAGTGAGACAACATAAATTATATTGAGAAGCAACCACACACAGTAACAAAATCATAAGAAACCTGATGAAGAACACTTCTACAAGAGGCAAAGACTGAGCTAGCCCAAATATCGTCAACATTACTATCATCTAAAACAATCAACCAATCCTCAATTTATCTCTCCTTACATTCCAGCTTTGACAATACCTTTGAAGCCTAAGTTACACCCCACCCCACTCCCCAAAAAAATCATTCATACAATCATGAAATCACCTACATTTTTCATGTTCACACACAAATACTTCATAATTAATTTCATCACTCATGAGTGTAAAAATTTGCTTATTTGTAAAAATTTGTACAGGAATAATGTATTGTTTATCAATAAATCATGGAAGGTAACCATAGAAAAAAAAAAGAGAATAAGAGTTCACGACTGTGGCCTGCAACTCACAAAACAAATACATTGACTGTATAAAGAGGTGGATATCAATTCTGATATCCACACTGAGAGAAATGGCTACAGTCGAAAGATTAACTCACACTCATCGGCTTGTTGGACTGATAAGACATTGGAAGGACTTTCTTTCTCTCTGGATTTCACAATGTAAGACTGTTATGTATCTCCACAATGCTATAATGTCTGTTTCGGGTTTGAATTTTCATCTCTTGGGCTATTCAAGCTATTATTTTATAGTTATTTAAGGTTAATCTCTTTCATACTCAATTTAAAACCCCTTGCAGTTACACATTGATTTTTTTTTCTAATTTGAAATGTTAAATTTTTAAATTGGTTGATTGTAAAAATTTGGATTTTGATTTTTTAAGTTAGTTGTCTCAGGTTTGCAGACTATCTTATTGGTGTGTCCCTTTGCATGCTTAAACTTAGTATTAGGGGCTTCCCTCAATTATTATGAGTACTTTCTGGTGGCCCTCAAGGGCCAGTTGTGATCATCGTAATTTTATCCTAGTGTCTGGTTCTTTTCCCCATTAGGCCTGCTTTATAGATATAGTTCGTAAGTATGTAACTGGAATATCTTGTTTCATTCTAAGTTTATAATAGGCTTCAACCAATTGTACAACTATGAAGAATCATAAAGCAACAGGTATAGATTCAATTCCAGCCGAGTTTTAGTAAAGTGAGATGCTGAAATGTTAGAAATAGAAATGCATAAAATGGTATGTTCCATGTGGAGCCAGGAAGTATTACCACAAGAATGGAAGGAAGGCATTATAATACTCATTATAAAAATGGGATATAAAAGAGTGTGTACTACTACCAACATGCTACAAAATTTTATCCAAAATAATTTTAAGGAGATTGACGCCATCTGCAGGAGAAATAATTGGGGATCATCAGTATAAATTTTGATGAAATAGATTAACAATAGATCGGATTTCTAATATTCGGCAACTATTAGAAAAAAATTGGGAATACAATGTGTCAGCACATTAATTACAAATACATTTTAAAAAGACCTATGATTCAGTTAAATGAAGCAAGTTATAATTAATTTTAGTTAAGTATGAGATACCCAAAAAACTTGCTAAGCTAATTGATGTATGTTTGACTGATAGGTGTAACAGGGTATGGGATGAATGTCACTTATCAGATCCTTTCAAAATTCATAGGGGGTTTAAACAAGAAGATGCACTGTCCCCATTACTTGAGTCCTACTGGTATTGACAGAATCGAGAATTGATCTTAACATGATTCTAAATATTTCAATTCTTAAGTCTCAATGGAAGTACTGGCAACTAAGCAAAATGACAAAATTTAGAATGAGTTGTAATCGAATATCTCTCATAATAGTTTAATTGCAGTTATTTTATATGTATTTTGGTCCATTGAATGACACCATTTGGTAATTTAAAAAAACTTGTGTTTCGACAGTTGTTTATTACATCCTTTTACATTATTTGTAAATGTTTGACTAGGGAAGCCTTTATTTGTAGGTAAAAATACACGCTTACTATTGTAATTCCTAATTATGTTATTAATTATTTGCCATATGCTTTAATACTAGGTGAAATGGATATTTTTATTTGTTAACATTAAAAACGAATTTTGTTTTATTACTAGTTACAATTTTTTTCTGTGTTATGAAGTTGAACAAATTATGTTTTTACACGAGTTTGAACCTGAAAATCAGAATCGAGAAAAACAGATATTGTGACATCTCTACATTAAATGGTACAGTGCAAGTATTCATGGTGTCTACTCAATTTGACCAATGAAATTCCCTACTTTTCCCTTGATTTCCCCTTATCATTTTCTAAAATTCCTGCCTCAAGGAAAATATGTCACACCCCTCTACCCTACTCCACGTTTTTTATTAATCTTTTTATAAATAATAATAAGTTTTTAAATTTTAAATACTTTTTTTAATTGTGTTAACATAGTCTAGTATACTAGAAATTATTAAATTATAAAATATATTACACAGCCCCAAACAAAAAAAAAAAGTTTGAATAACATTGTAATTTACTGATTTAATGATAATTATATTTCATTTTGGAGTTAAACAACGTTTTCCCTGATTGTTTTTGTTGTAATTTACCAAATTCCTGACTTTTTACCGTTTTTACCCTGACCATTTCAAATTCCCAGTTAATTCCAATTTTCCAGGATTTTCCTGGATAGTAGACACCATGGTAAGGATACATAGATGAGTTAGCTTTGTTCGCTAATAATAAGGAAGCTATTGAAATAAATGCAGAAATTTTATTAGAGGCTAGTAAGGAAATAGGTTTAGAAGTGAACACTTAAAAGACTAATTATATGATCACACAGAGAGCACAGATTGAGGATAATAATTTAGAGATTGCTATGAATAACCTATCATTTGACATGGTTAAACGAGTTTAAATATTTAGAAAAAAATTTAACTAGCAATAACAATATTAGGTTGGAAATTAGGAAAATAATAATACACACTATTAATTGGTCAATAAGTTTTGACAACTCATTTGCTTTCAAAGAATGTAAAACTCAGAATATACAAAATATTAATTTTACTGGTTGTTCTCTATAGGTGTGAAACAGGGTTCCTTATCTTACATTAAAAAAAGGGGGTGTTCAAAAACCAGGTGTTTAGGAAGATCTTTGGTCCAAAAAGGGATGAGATTACTGGAGTGTGGAAGAGATAAAATAATGATGAATTACATACTCTATACTTATCACAAGACATGGTTAGGATAATAAAGTATCGAAGATTACAGTGGGCAGGACATGCAGCATGAATGGGGGAATCTAGAACTTGGTTCAGGGTATTTACCAGAAAACCCAATGAGAAGAGACCATTGGGAAGACCTAAACACATGGGAGAATAACTTTAGAATATACATGAAAGAGATAGGCTGTAATGAGATGGACTGAATAAAATTAGCTGAAGATAGGGATAGGTGGCATACTTTAATAAGTGCGGCAATCAACTTTCAAGTTCATAGTTCCATAGACTATAGAGTAAGTAAGGAATGATGTAAGATTTGGTCAACCAAAGCAATGCGTTTAATATATTTTGCTATGGTATGTTTGTAATTTGTTGGGTAGGAATAAGCTTGGCCTTTCAATGGTGAGTATTCTACAATGTTTAGCCTATACCTCTATATTGTTGGTTCAAGCCTAAAAGGATACAATCAATAAGAGCAAATTAAAAGTATAGAATCTAATTTAAATCATATCCCGTTCACTAATATTCTGACTGAAGTTTAGGTAACTTAAATTCATTATAAGGATCAAGGTCATACAAAGACAGGCTGTTATCAGGCTTACAACCTCCCTCTGCTCCCTTTTCCACTAGTTTTATTAATAATGTACGTTTGTATTTATCCTAAATGAATGTGAATTAACAGTTCAATAAAACAGTTTCAAATTCGTAGCACCTATAACCCCAATTATGTTTAACAAAACTTTGAATTCCTCTTGAAGCAAAAAAAANAAAAAAATCTTGCCATATCCATTGGAGTACTTCACTATTAAATGTAGGACATCGTCCAAAATAAACTTCTTGGTAAGGCGCTGCGAAGCTACTAACACTTTTAAATTCAGTTATCTTGGTTAAACTAATACTCTACCAGCTTTCATGCATTAGTATAATTTTTGAAAAACATTGTGAAAGTTTAGTATAATTGCTTCACCAGACCAAGATATGAAACAATGTTTGCTCAGATTCAGTCACTTATTGTTTAAAATAAATTACCTAAATGTTTATGGCAATGACAATGGCAAGATTACTAGTGTAAATTCATTGTAATATTTTTTTTATCAACTGCATCTTGATTCTGTCCAAGTTATACACATTTTAATTATGCTATCATAATAGGGATGAGGATAGTATATACAATAGGGATGAGGATATTTAATTTTCATCCATCCCAACATCTAGAGGGTAGTTCGGGACCCAAATCTACTTACATATTTTTGTCTACATCATATATTATATAATATCCAATTTTTAAACAATAATTAAATTATTTAATTTGCACCTAATCTAACTGTCCTTATAATCCTACTATATAGTTTTAGTTTTTGTCCTACTAGATGGTCTGCCCCGGGTATTTTACATCCCCGGTACTCTCCACCACTGACTGTCCCGCAGACCTCTGGATCTAATAGTCCCCAGAGTTGGCGAAAGCTCCAGCGGTGGCAGGGACGAAGATAGTAGACTTCCTGTCACTGGCCAACCAGACTAAATTAGCCTGATATTTATTCTGCGTGCCACGAGATCTCTTCCCCTCCCCCCCGCCAATGTCACAATATTAGTCTTGGCTGCAAAGTGCATGTTGAGTGTCACCTACTTATATTTCTCCCCCTTCCAAAACAACCTTGATGGGCGGGTGCTTGGCATAGGCAAGACTCGGTGGCAGCACCAGTTGGGCCCTATCACCACGAAAATACCATTTGTAGTTTTCTAATATCTAAGATTTTGTTTTGTGATAATAGTATTTTAAACTGTGGTTTTTATCAAGCAGCTCAAGGCTTTGTAGCTGACTTTATCGTGTTTTAATTCTTTACAGAACCTTTTGGAACAATGTTTACATTTTGACAGTAACTATTTCTTTTTTTTTTCATGTTTAGAGTATAGGAATAAAAATAAGCACTGTGTAACAAAGATACAGACTTTAATCCCTTCGATTATTTTTAGAGCACCATACTCGCATTTGTTGCTTATAAGATTGGTTAATTGGAACGTACATGTTTCGACATCAAAATCGGGAACTAGGAAGCACTCTTTAAGGTTTGATAGAGACTGGCGCATGCTTAAACTATGTCATCACTCCCTATTTTCCCATGTATACCCTCATTGGTTTATATATTTCTAATCACTGGGATTATGTTATCTAATATGGTGGAGTGTTAACAACATTTAGGGTTTATGTAGTGTGTAAGTTTGTTGAGAGGAAAAAAATATTATTGGCATATTGGTGCAGAACTGCCCTTGGCAGATGTCGAGACTGTCCCTAAATTTAATATTTTGGCTTAATATAATTTGTAAAAACATAAAAAAATTCTCTTTAAGATTTTTTTTAGTTCCTATCTAAATTTATTTTATATATTTCTAAATGTTTGTTTGCACCAAATTAATAGTTTACAGATGCACGACTTATTTTGAGAGATTAACAGACGTTGTATTTGGGGATACTTCAGTACTCTCTGTTTATTATAAAAACAAAAGCAATAAGTTCTTTTCTGTTTTATTTGTAAAATAAACAACCATTTATATAATTGTAAAGTCTCTTATCGATTTAAATATTTATTGAAACAAAGTCAACTAACTTCATAGTAAAACTACCAACTATAGCTAAGTTGTTTTGTCTATGAAGGAAGGTATGTTATACATTGATGTAGGGCTATCAAGGTCTTGCTGTAGTCCGTATCACATAGTGACAAGGAAAGTCACTTTGCAACTTGAGATGCATGTTACAGCAAATATAACTTAAAAAACATCAAATGTATGTAGAAGGTCAGAAGTTTACTCAAAAAATGGAGCTTGCATGAGTGTAAGTCATAGTAGACATGCTACATTTAATTTTAAGAGTTCGTGAAGTTAATTATTGAGGATTGTATGTATAGTCATAGGTGGTCTTAAAATATTTAAAAGCATATACTATTAAATTGAATAAGACAAGTGTAATTTCAATTTATTATTAAAACACTTTACAATGTCTCAAATTGATCTGTTAAGGTGTATAAATGTATATTCTAACAAACATACTCTAGCTAGAATTCAAATCAACAACCTTTTAGTAGAATGTTGTTAATGACTTTGGTTTATTAGTAAGTGTTGACAGATTTTTTAAATTAATCTTAAATATGCATAAAATAACAACAAAAAGTAGTTTTGTACAATTTATTTAATTTGTTACAGTATATAATATTTATATAAAAAGCATAAATCTAATATACTGGCAAAGTATAAATCACAATACTTTAAATTCATATCAGTGATGTTGATTTCATGGCAAAAAAATAATTTATTTTGGTTTTACACACTTAAATTGTTGACCTTTTGAAAACTATATAATAAGTAAAATGTTGTGTGTGTGTGTGTATATAGAAACATGCTACAGCATGAGAAACTGCCCATTCTAAAAAAACCAAACAAACTATAAGGTGTCTGAAAAGTCTGAAATCATTCAAAATGACAATTACCAAGTTCCAAACACTTTTGAAATTGAAATAACATGTTTCTTTGTATCCAACAAATAACTTATATATATTGACAGCTATGTATGCATAAGCCATTCATTTCTACCAATAAAAACCTAAGGTAGTGTGTATAACCTCAACAGGTAGTAATAAGCGGTGCTAAAAAAAATTGATGTTTGCACAGCTGTCAATAAGGATATGATTTATATGATTCTTAGAAACATGGTATTATGCATGCAAACTTATCTTGAAGTTAGTGGTCATGTTGAGCACATTATGTGAAGGAATGAGTGATTTTTCTATGCTTTCAAACATTTTGGACACCTTGTATAATGTATACACCTTCTAAAAGTTTTGGTTATTGTAGAGCCATGAAACATAAATACATTTGGATTAATAATTCACATGACAGTTTCAGTTTTGGTTTAATTTTCTTTTAAAAGTAGGTTCTTTTAAGTGATCTTTTGTAACAATGCACATGTCAAGTCTCTGAATGGAATTGTCCATTACCTTACAAACCATTTCTAGAGAGATAACTCTAACTTCATGCTAAAAATGTGGGCCTTTAGTTCTTCTGTTGTTTGAATGCGAAGAGCATTTACCTCATACACTAAAACCTTTCTGCCCAGCTTTCTCAATCTATCTATCTTGTCTAAGTGCTGCTATATATGTAATACAATCCAGCATGAGTAGGAGATAAACATTAAACAGTTAATTGTGCTGTCCAACTAAGAACAATAATATGTCAGTCAGCAAACTTATTTATTCTTTATATGACAAAGTTGTTGGTGGCAGTGAAAGCTTGACAGTAATGTGTAGGTGTAATATTTAGGTGTTTAGATCACTGTAGGTAGGATTATTAAGCCATTTGGTATTTGTCTCTGTAAACTTGAAGCTAATAAATTGTGAGAGTCTCCAGTTTGTCTATTTTGAGATCTTGCAGGTGAATGTTTAAAAAAAATAAAAAAAATAATGCATTAAATATATTGTTTTTACATTTGTCTAAGCAGCCAATATTTAATTTCATATTTTACTATCCTTATTTTAGGAATATTCTGAATTTTCAATTAAATTTAGGATGGTTCATTTCAGTTCTTGCTTACCACAATGATTTGAATATACACCCTGATCTTTTGTAGTTTTTTTGTGTGATGTAAATAATATAAGTAAAAATAAAGTTATTAAAATTTATTAGTTTGAGAAGAGAAGGGAAGGTTTTGTGAAGCTCTGGCCTGAGAAATATATAGATTTTGTTATGTATTGAGCGTGAAAAGGATTGGAACTGAGAAGCATTGTAAATGTTTGGAGGGAGTTTGTATTCATCTGCTGGTTTAGCATTTGTCAATGTCAAAATTGTGTGTTTGGTGATGAAATGTAACTGGTTATCTGAGTATCTGTGGCTAGCATCAGAATGACTACTGCACATCTGTTATTGTATTAATCTGATAGTGTAGTCCTTGTCAAAGTCAAAATTGTGTGTTTGGTCATAAAATGTAACTGGTTTTCTGAGTTACTGTGGATAACCTCAGAGTAGCAACCGTTCATATGCTATCTGAGTTTTCACGTAGTGAGGAAAATATAATTTGCAATAAAAGATTATTACAATTGGTAAGTGAGTACAAGGAATTGAACCAGGATCCTTCAATATAGCTCAACCATCTTGTCTGATTTCCTAGAATTAAATGGTATTCCTACAAAACCATTAAAGCTATAAAATAGTAATGAAGTATTCAGAGCTGGTCATTTTATCTCTTCCCTAAGATCCAAAAAAATAAGAACTTTCCTTCATCAGGCCACTCTAATGTTGCTTGTTGTGGAACACCTAAAATCCGTTCACCGTAGGAATTGTTTTCTGAAAGGCCTTTTTTCCTACCAGAAATCTATTATATAGTAGGATATTGGTAGGAAAAAAGACCTTTCAGAGAGTAATTCCTACCGTGAATGGAATATACTGAGGGGGAAAAATCTCCTTGGCTTCCTACAGGATATCATAGATGAAATTCCCTCGGATGCATACTTGGTTGACACATATATATCCTATCAAACCTTGAACGAAGAAAACAAAAGACAACAGTTTGTACAAAAGTTATAAATAATCCAGTACTTCTTTGTACTTATTGTGTAAAATGGTCTCTCACCTAACTCTTGATTACCAAAGCCAAATAAATATGTTTAAATGAAGAACTAAAAAAGTAATAAACATTTGAAAGCTAGAAAAAAAAATCTCCAGACCACGAAGAGCTTAAAAACAAGTCTATAGTGATAAAACACTCACCACTTAGTACCATGAGGTATTAGACAAAATGATTAATTATAAACACAGGGTACAGACCCATAACAGCACAAAACTTAAACAAAGCTCTGACAACGAAGTTAACATATCACCACAGCCTCTGCAAACTATGCAACAAATTTCGATGGTGCATCTTCAAAATTTACTAAGTCTCAACCTCATTAAACAGCAGTTACAAAAGAAGTGTGTGTACACTATGAAAGGTCATCCATCATTCAACAGTGGACATGTAACTATTGTGATGCAAAACACATTGGCTTCTCTTCAGGAACACTCAGGCCATGAGTAAACAATCCTCACTTTGACAATAACCACACAAACCCCCCCAAAAAGTAAAGAGGCTGCACTCACTTTTCTCCCCAAAACAGCCTTTATCCTTGACACACTAATAGTAAAAAAATATAACTTCAATTAAAATGGCTGAAAACACATAATTTTAGATAATTTTTGTTGCAGTCTTTTGGTCACTACTGCTCATTTATTGTGACAAGAATTTGTTTAGTGTATTCGTCTAGTAAGTTTGGAGACCTGTGCATGATTGATCATGAATGAAAAATATCTATTGGTTGTTGATTAAGACATAACTACAACACAAATTTTAAAATACTAGTAATAAGATATGCAAAAACTAGAAGCATAAGGGAATCTAGAGGGAAAATGTGTTTATTTACTTTAAAAGTAGATTCATTTTCAGAGAGATAATTATTTTTCTACCAAAATGACTGTAATTTTAGGGTGCAGCCTATATTCATTCAGGCAACTTATTTTTGGGTCAATATGTTAGGGTTTCCGTTTTAGCGGATTTTAACTGTTTTTGGGGCGTTTAGAGCTAATAAATGGATTACATGTTATTTGGTTTATTACAATAACTATTTTTTTAGATTAGCATTAGCAGTCAGTATTAATACTTCTAACTGTTGCAACAGGATTCTTAAGGCCATATGTACAGATTT
>CABFWB010008287.1:0-18882 GCA_902151455.1 Timema bartmani
CACACTCCTCTCACCCCTCTCCTAGAGGTCACCTAAAGGGGTGGTATTGTCTGTGTCCGCACTCCTCTCACCCCTCTCCTCAAGTAGCCTTTCACCCATTTATTAAAGTTTGATTTGGTTTCAGTATTTCTAACCGACGATTTATGCTCGCTATTGTTTTTTTTAAGATGTGTTCAACACATTTTTTCTGGTTTGTTTTAAATTTTAAATTAGATTTATAAACATAACTTGTACATAATTTGATTCATATTCACTTATAATGAGTACATTGAGTAGGAAATATTTCCAATATACAATATACTACACATTATAATATATAAAAAAAGATCGTTTCAATGCATTGAAGTTTATTTTGTATATTGATTTTTATGTAACCATTGACTTCGATATATGGAGGTCTAACTGTATTTCCAAAATTGAAGTTTCTAGCTTGAGTGTTTATTGAGATACCAGTCTTAAAAAACAACTTATTCTGAGATTTACTCACTCACTCACTCATTGATCATAAAAACCTGTAGGGTACTTTCAGTCAACATAGAACCTGAAAAATAAGCATAGAGATTGTACTTGGGATGTAGACCAAAGATAAATTAATAAATTTGAGATTTTCAAAATGGTTTCAAAAAATGTGTTGGGGAAGGGCCACATTAACCCCAACAACAACAACAATAGGAACGTAAACATTCAACTCCCTGTTAATATGAGCTATTTTAGCGGTCTTTCCAAAGTTGAAACTTATATATTAAGAATTTAGTGATACATGACTTAAATAACACTTATTTAATTAGTATTCACACACCCATTGATAATTAAAACTTTTTGGATACTTCCAATTAACATAGAAACTTGAAAATTGGCCAAGAGATTTTTCTTGATAAATTACGAAATTTAAGCATTTCAGCATGGTTCCAACTATTAGGCTGGGGGTGAGCCACATTTATCCACCCTCCTTCAACTCGTCTCTGAAGAATGAGAGGAACGTCAAAATTAAACTCTCTGTTAAGAAAAACTAGTCTTCTTTCCAAAGTTTCAGTTTAAAGCTTAAACGGTTGGTTAGATACAAGACTTAAAAAAAAACTTATTTCATCAGGACTCACTCATTCAATCACTCACTTAAAATCAAAACTATAGGGTAAGTCCAGTAAACTTAGAACCTTGAAAATTAGCATAGAAATTGTACTTAGGATATAAACTAAGGATAGAATATTAAATCTAAACTTTTCAATATGGTTCTCAAAAATTGGCAGGTGGTAGGCCACATTCATCCCCTTCCTTCCCTCTAACTTGTCCCCAAAAATAACAGGTACGTAAAAATTTTACAACCTGTTAAGATTAACTATTTTAGTCATCTTTACTAAGTTGAAGTTTATAGCTAAGAGATACAGAAAGTAAAAGATGCTCATGTCGTGACGCACTCATTTACTTATCATAAAAACCTCTAGGGTACTTCCAGTCAACATATAGCCTCGAAAATTGGCAGAGATGATTAAAGCCTAGGGTAAAATACAAAACCTCAACTTTTCAACATGGATCCTAAAAATGAGAGAAGTGGGTGGCGGGGAAATGCAGTTTAGTAGAAGGATAGGACTTTTTTTTAATTCTTATCACAACAAAGTAGCATATCATTTTAAATGCCTTCGTAAGTAGATTCAACAAACCTTTGTTTCATTTTAATACAACACATAATTGAAAAGTTATTACTATGGTTGCTCATTAATTTATTACAGTGCCTACTTAAATAAACATATTCTTACATCTAATCTTCACAAAAAGTATTGATATCCACTAAAACATTTATGTAAAAACCATGCCAAGTTACATAAAAAAAACTTTAAATGATTCAGCCTCGAAAAGAAGTGAGTTATAAAAGAGTGCCAAGATTAACTTGCAATGTCTTTTCAAATAACACGTCACTTCTCATCAATCTAAGTGCGTTAATTTGATTTAAAGTCACTAGTTAAAGTTCTCCTATACACTTTAACTAAAGACTTAAAATCAGATTAGAGCACTTAGATAAACGCGAGTTGGCAAGTTATTTGGAAAGAAATAGCAAGTTGATACTCTTTTATTTCTCATTCCATTTGACGCTAAATAATTTAAGGTTTTCTTGTGGGGTAGAAAACTTGGAACTTTTTTACATAAATGTTTTTAGTGGATTTGGTTTTCACTGTAGGTTTACCATCTTCTTTATACTCTAATGATGGTACATTTACTCTAAGGTATGATGTACTCTTCATCCGTAAAATGTGTATTAAAGGGTTAAATATTCCCTGTGTTGTAAGGACAAGTAAAAAAATGTGTATTTTAAAAACTGTGCATTGTAAAATTTGCCGACCAAAGCTCGGCTTACTTCGAAATATTCAATATATTTTACATCTCTCAACTAACACAGCGTACATTGATCGATAAGTATGTCTCTCAGTTTGATGGCGTGGGTCACGGGAGAATATATAATTAATATTTGAGGCGTAGATATTAAAAACTATACTGAAGCAGTATATATAATTCATAGCTGAGCGTGTCAACCTACTTTTTACACGCAACCATTGGTACATGGACTTAGGCGTCAGTCAGTCTAGTCTGATTTGGTAGTGACAGGGGTTTCGAATTTCTAATCCAGCCATGTGGACTTAGGTGTTTTTCTACCCTAAGTGGTGCTCTACCATATCTTCACTCATATGGGGCTTGCTATTTATTATTAACCTAATGCATCTATAACTAGACATCTAATTCTATAATTAGAGTCCTAGTAATCTACTTGTATTATGCTTTTCTCTATTCCCTATTTTTTTAATATTTAATCCATCTAGGAGATGGTTCCTTATTCCAAAACTAATACTATAATACTTTACATGCTAGTTCAAATCTAATATGGCTTACTGTATTTACATATGGTATACTACACGTTTTCCTAGCGTTTGCTTAAGGGCGCGCTTACTGCTGCTGTTGTTCGTTGGCCACACTGAATGGCTACATAATAGCCATCCTCTAGGACCAACTGGTAGTATGGGTGCCTGACGGTGCTGGTCCCGGATTACACTTCTCACCGAATGTTTCAAGGTCATGTGGCGCCTTGGGTCGATCCAACTATCTCTTCCAGGTATCCTCTACAATGTTATAGTAATGGCCGTCGGTATGTCTTTGGCCAAGTCCCAGTCGTCCAGTGGTACTACTGTCAATGTAATCCCGGGCTCCAACCCTCGTTATCCCACAGACATTTCCGGGATACCTAGAGAATAGACACACATTAGGTAAGTCGTGTCCCGTCATGTATGGTTTAGTCATCTTTTTTCCCGTTATGTGTTTTATAGTCTTCCCACAGCTCTTCAGTCTTCGTCTTTTTTGTAGTCTCAATCATCGTCTTCTACATTTTAGTCGTTGTTCTCGTCGTCCCTAAGGTACCTTCTTCTCTCTCTGTATTGTCTAATTCTTTCTTCTTTCAGTCTGTCAATGTAGTCGTCTAGTTTCTTGTGTGATATTGTAGTTGCCATTTCGTCGAGGAGTTTCCATAAGACACCATCACGTTGATGGTCGTAGATGTGGCGTCTCTAAAGCGTAGCTTGTTGCTGGTTACGCAGGTGTTGTGTGGTTCCACATTACCAAACAACGTGCTCAGCTGTCGCCTCCTTTCTCTAGTTGCATTAAATCGTCTCAGTCAGTCCTCTGTCATGGAGACCCGTGTCTGGTAATGTAATACACGATTCTCTGGGAATGCTGTAGGTGTTTGAGCTTCAGACGTTCAGGAATGCTCGGAGAAATTTCGAAATCTTGCGGACCATTTGTACTCCATACCCAGTTATTTTGCCACTCATCTTGTAGACTTTTCCTTATCCCCGGTGATGTCGTCACTCCAACCCTTGTCAGAGTTTTGCCTCGGTGTAAGTCTCCTTTTCCCTGCCAATACATATCGCCTCTCCATCTAACCCCAAGATCCAGTGGACAGAGTGTCTGTCAATGCGCTGGAGAGCCTAAGAATTTTACCCCTCTAAATCCTCCTTAGCAACCTTGCTGGTTTGACTCTTGTTAGCCAGTTATCCCACACGTTAACCCCGTAAACCACAACGGGGACAAGTATAAGCTCGGAATATATTTTGATGGTGTGCATAGGGAGATGAAATATTATTTTCCCTATTCTTATTATCATATTCGTAGCTCATTTGGCTTTGCCAAATACTTACTCTATGTAGACTTGGAAGTTGCGCATTTCATCCAATATCATGCCCAGGTATCTGGTGGTCTTACTCTGCTTTATACTCTGTAGATTAATTTTCAGTGAAGGATTCCTCAGTAGCGTCCTCCTAAACCACGTATAGGTGGTCTTTGTTGGTGCTAGTTTTTGTTTCACCCTCTTGCACCAGTTATATAGACCCTTTAGTACCCAGTTTTGCCTTGGTTTACAATTATTCTCCGTCGACTACTATCAGCAGATAATCTGCGAAAGCCACCAGCCCCGATGTTACGGGGAGTGACTCCAATTATAGCTACTTAGGTTTCTTACTTAGGGATAATCTCGGACATTTCTATGTGGCGTATCTGTCTCTGAAATAGTCCTAGAAGCTGCTATATAGTCTTCTTGAACATATAATTTATCTCAGTCTCCTCTCAGTCACAGGTTGTCGAATGCTTCTGAGATATATACGAGTATCCTGACCGCGTACTTTGTTCTCTAGTTGTCTTGTTTGAATAGGACAGGTAATGTATTGATTAAACCAGTGGAGAAAATACGAAATGTTTCATAAAATATTTCACCCCAAGGTAGTTTATTTTCTTTCAATAAATCGAAGTGTGATATTAACCTCCAGGATATGGGGATGATCAGGGTAAATGTAACCAAATACATTGTCCAAGTTCCAGTGGTGAATGGGAGAAGCATTTTCATATAATTTGACATTTGTAATGCCTTCGGCACAACAACTACAATGCATTGTACATTGAAAGGATAAGACGACTTTTGATGGTTAGATTCATCTATGGGCCATTGAGAAGCAAAAAGATCTATTTCTATTCCTGCCATTTTATTAGAATTAGTTTGGAATTCATCAATTATGTTTGCTGATGCATTAACATGTTTCAAGAATGTATTCATAACATATCCATCAGGCCCTTCCATGTAAATCTTACCCTGATTATCTTTTTTCAAATCAAGTAATGGATGATGACGATGATAAGCTAATTGAATCACGTGATTGTTAATATTTCTTAATTTGTCATAACAAATGTTATTCAATCTTATTTGATTTGAATTGTACACTTTGAAACTGTTATTTATAAATGGGTTGTATGATCCAGTTTGGAGGTAATTTTTTATTTGAGGCGTTTGACTTTTCTTCGAACTGAAAAACAACACGAGAACGTTCAACATGCGGTGTTTCAGCCAACAACTTTTCAACATCACTTGAACTTGTTCTAACTCTAGCTCATCATCACTTATCACCGCAACCATGAATAGAGAACGAGGATTCCAGAATGTACTTGTTGTTATCCTCTTATTGATGAAACACTCTCCTCTAATTTGTCCAAACAAAAATATGAAACTTATACTGTTTTCTAAATCTTCTTTTTTATTTATGTCAACATATTTAACCACTTGGCTTTCATTCCTTTCTAATATAGGAATACCAATTTCACTATTACAATATTTGATCACATTGTTAAGCAACTTAACATTTTCAATATTGTTCTCCCAAGTGATTATTATTAAACTGGTCTTATTTGTATAATAGCCTTTGATAACATGTTTAATATCTTCAAATATAATATTTACAAATGATTGTCTTTCTTTTTCCTGGGTAGTTAAAATATTAATTGAAGTTGCTATAGTAAAAGTGTTCAATATTATTGCATATAAATGAAGCATTTCACGTAGAATCACTAAAAACGACCAAAAACAATATTTCCATCAAACCCGTGTTAATTTATGTGGAAAATGTAATGGTATATTAGAATTTAATCAATCCAATAAAAATGATTTTAAAATTAAACCAAATGTTATATTTATAAATATTAAATTTCAGTGGCATAAAGCTTTTATACATTTTTCATTTTATGTCACCGGTTTTATCTATACTAAATTAACCAAAATATTAGTAAATGGTTGTAAATTATTTAATAAAGAAAATTTTGTATTGTTATTTCCTTACAAAATATTATTTATGAATTTTACTTGGAACCAGCCTAGTAAACAGTACGTGCACCTCACAAAATATTTGCTGACTGCTCTGTGAATCAATACTTCAGGTAGTGAAACCTGGTAGAATAAGTAACAAAATACATATATATGATAGTATTTATTTTATCTTTTGTCTAAAAGTGTATTCCAACATGACTCATCCACTCTATTCAATGGGTATTATTAATTGTGATGAGTATGCATGATAAATTTAAATAGATAAAACAGTAATCACTTTCACATCAGAAGAAGGCTGTAATATCTGGTGGTTTGAAAAATATGGGTTTATTAACGTGCTTTGTCTACTTATTCTATTTATAGATTTACAACTATGTTAAACAAAAGAATAGCGATTATTAATTAGTCAGATATAACATCAATTTATAAAAAATTAATATCTAGTCTATTTTATGTTAAACGAATCTTATTTAATCTGAATATGGGACTAAAATCTAATTTTTTATTTAACAAGTCACTATAAATTGAATTATAATAAAGATCATGGTTAAAACCAGGGGGTTAAACCGTAACCAGAACTGATAGCCACAATTAAAACTTATTTTTAAATAGCTAGAATAGTAACCATAAACATAATTTGCTTAAGAACCAGAACAGTAATTAAATTCAATATATAAAATCATAAAGGTTCTTATCGGTTTCTAAAGGTTTTAAGTTTTTATAATGATTTTTGAGATTCAATTTTGTACTATTCTTATTTTATCTTTACTTTGAAATACTATTTTTTTTCTTTAATAATTTTTGGCGAGTATAGGTTGTATTTATTTTCTAAGGGTATTATAAAAGAGTCAATGAGCATTTAGAAGTATGCACTAATGAGAAATGATTATTGTCATATTATGTAGGGTTTTATTATTCTACTCTATAAGTCAAAAGCTTTGGAAGATGTATTTAGCTTTGTGTGATAGCTAACATGCCTAAAAGAACGTTGTCCAAGCTGCGACCGTTACCTGGGACTGCGGCTGGAGTTGTAATTTTCGCGCTCGAGCAGTTTGAGTTTGGTTTGCGACACCAGGTGATGGTGGCACGTGGCGCAGCATTGGTGGACTGTTCAGTGGTTGTGGTTAGGGCTGAGCCGACAGTGCTGAGAGTTTATCGACATTGCGTATTTGTTATTGAATTTTGTGTAGTAATCACTTTAAAAATGTTTGGACAACGAAAACTGGAGGCTCTAATGACCTATTCGATGGATGTGGTGCTGTGTGAGTTAATATCCCAATATCCATGCGTAGGATCTATAATGTGTCTGAGGACCGGAAAAGCGACCGACGTGTAAACACATTCGCGTACGTGAGGGTAAGCTGTGCCCTCGGGGTCCCATCTCACAAGTTCTGCCAGTACCTTGATGATTGGGATCGACCTTTTCTTCATCCATTTCATCCGAGTCGGTGTCCGATTCGTAAGTTTCGCTGGAATCTCTAGGCAGTGCCGCGTTGGTAAGGNGGGAAATAGTCGCGCAGGCGTAGAGAAGAGACTTGATAAACAGATGAAAACACAATCCAGAGTGAAAAGAAAATAGAAATGAGTGTGTGACAAAAAAGGGAATGTCACAATAACATTGTGCGAGCTAATGTCACATTAGCACGGCACACATTGTAGTCCACTCTTTTCCGGTGTTTCACCCTGGATAAAATCACTAACGCTCTTGCATTAGTCTCGCCAACATGGAAACCCCACTTTCCAGGCCGAAACTACTTGTCCTTCCTGTTAGGAAGAGGAGGTCGGAGAAAAATTAAATTTTTACATCCATATTTTTAAAGAGGTGCAATGAAAGTTCAGGACTAGTTCAAAGATGAAAGGAACACAAATTAACTAGGTGCCTCAAAGACCACTCTGTGATTAAACCAAAAATGGGCATTTAAAAATCTAACCAAATTATAAACACGGAAATAAAATTACTATCCTACTTCCAAATAACTGCTTCTGTTGTTCGAATGGTCTAATGCTTCACTCTCGCAATAGGTAGGCCAGACGATGATAGGAAGATAGGGGTTCAAATCGTGGTTGGGTGTACAGAAGGAGGTTTTCCTAGATTGTTTGTTATCTATTATCCTCCCACACAAATACGGGTAGGCTTCCTCTAAAATTCAAACTTTATCATTCTTAAGTCTTAAGGTGGAATGGAAGGGCTGAGAAAAGTGCCAAAATATCGCATGCTTTCTCACATTTTTCCACCACTATGAAATATCACACGAAATGGGATTTTTTTTATCTTGTAGGTCAAATCAATTTCTGTGTGTGTACTGTAATAGATTTTATTAAATCTTGGTAAATAATTTATTAAATTAATTTATAGTCTGCCTTTTTTCCCCCTTTTTTCTCCTTTTCCCCGATTTTTTTTTTAGTTCAAACATTGAATTTTAGTGCAAATAAATTCGGGCAAGCCCGAACTGCGCCAGTAATTAAAGTATTAAGAAATATGTGGATCTTATGAGGAATAAGAGTCCCAGACGATGTCGTACAAAGAGAACCATTCATTCCTCTCACCATCACCCCCTTTCGCGTTACCATCGCCGCCGTCATCAGCACCACAGTCCGCGACGGTCCTCACTCCTCATGTCCCGTATACACAGGAGATGTTTCCGTATTTCATTCAGGGTTGACTTCAGTACACGTCAACTATTATCACGTGTACGACTAACTAACTCTCTTGGCGAATTTTATAAAGAGAAGACTTGTGCCTAGTTTAGAAGCAGTGCAGGTTCTAGTGTTCAGCGATGTTTTAGTGCAGACACGTGAGCAGAATAGTTACAGTTCAATTTACACAGGCAGAGCCTTTTAAAAAATAAAAATAAAGTTTTTGCGGACGCAATTGATATTTTACTCTAATACTACAATATTTTTATTTAACATTTTTCTCTGCTATGAACCTTACCAAAAACATATTATTGATGCTATTCTTATATATTGATATTATTCATCAAATGTGCATCAAAAGCTAATATAACTTGACTTATGAATACGTGAAAGTAGAGCTAATAACTTTTCTAGCTGTCAGATAAGCCCCTTCCTATGAAAATTGGACTATAAACATAGTCTTAAATAAGTACTGTGGGTACAGTTAAAAAACATTTTCCTGTCTTTCAAACTAAAGTAAAACGAAATAATTGTATATTGAAAATTAGTTATTTTATAGCTTTATGAGAGGTTTAAAAATATGCCAAATGGTTTGAAAATATAGTCTGCATCAAACTTTTAATTTATACAAATACAAAACCCTTTTCTGGAATGAATATTATTTGGCTTGTTAACATAATCCATTCATAAAACAATATTTAGTAGGGGCTACTTGGCTGGTTATTTGGTAATATTCACCATCATTATTTCTTCACAAGTTCATGTAGTGAATTGAGTACAGAAACACCGGCTGTTGAGTGCGGGGTACCAACGCAACATACCACTGTGTCGGTAACTCGAGTGATGTGCAGTCGCCGCTAATAATTGGTCCCCATCTGACAAGAAGGCGCCTTATAGAGAGTGTTTGACAAGATAGAGAACAATGCCACTTCCGGTCAGTCACCTAGTCACCCCCGGCCGTCGCGACGGCAGACGTCACACCCCCCAACCAGGAGCGCACCTTCCTGGTGCGCTGCACACACGGGAGATAGAGAACAATGCCACTTCCGGTCAGTCACTTTCTAGCCACACCCGGCCGTCCCGACGGCAGACGTCACACCCCCAACCAGGAGCGCACCTTCCTGGTGCGCTGAACACACGGGAGATAGAGTTTTTCCCACCTCGCCCAACTACCCATTCGGTTTATACTCATATTTTAATTACTTTAATGTGGTATGTAGGTAAGAATAGAGTACACTTTAGAAGAAACGCACTCGCATTTGCGTGGAAGGAGAGTGGGAAAAAATTGAGTAAAAATCCACTCTCAATACATTAAACCGAGATTCAAACCCCAACCTCGTCGTCTCCGAAAGTCTAGTCTATTTCAAGAGAGTCATCCCTTAGGGCTCAGACCACACGACCAAATAAGTTAGTCACACGGGTGATTTTTACGTACTTAATCCAGTACTGAATTCAATACAAGTCGATTATTAACATGTCACCCCTGACAAAGCAATTAGATGTACTGGAAACGTGTGCGTACTGTAATTTGATAATAGTGGAGGTTATAGTTTTCAGATATGTTTTAGCACAAATGAATCAATAGAACAGATACAAGTTGACTTAAATTAGCAAATTGAACAGTAATTTCCATGTCTTTCAATTAACAGTAACCCACTTCAGTGGCCACGTGTTCCAATGTGCTACTCTTGCAGTAGACTAGACTTCGGATGATGGGGAGATTGAGGTTAAAACCTCCCGCTTCAGTGGCCACGTGTTCCAATGTGCTACTCTTGCAGTAGACTAGACTTCGGATGATGGGGAGATTGAGGTTAAAACCTCCCGCTTCAGTGGCCACGTGTTCCAATGTGCTACTCTTGCAGTAGACTAGACTTCGGATGATGGGGAGATTGAGGTTAAAACCTCAGTCGGGTGTACTGAGGGTTGTTTTTCCGCTATCTCTCCACGCAAACGTGGGTAAATTTTCTCTAAATATAGCCTTAATAATCCCTAAAACATTAACGTAAATAGTACATAAGCGTATAACCCAAACTGGTGGTAAGACTCTGTGCTAAACCATAAATTATTAACTCCGACACTGTTACATTTGGGATTACACCCCTGATTATTTCAAGATAACTACCAACATTATTTCGTTACAAGTATTTCTAAAGAAACAAGTACGAAAACATCGAGCATAACCGTGGTCATGTGATATAAAGTGCCGAGCTTACGACAGGCACCCAGAAACTTAATTGCTTACGAGAAGTGCCAGTAGATACCTTTTTATTATTAAATCATGTCACCATTCTTGACCTAAAGTTTAGTTTAGTAACTATACAAATCTTCAGTGCAATATATTAGATTTTATTAAACATATTTTTGAACTTTAAGAATTATAGTGCTCCGCTTAATTCCTCACTATGTGCCATTCTGTTACTATAGGCTTATTGAAAGAACAAGAGATTTTTTGGAAATCTATACAAAATAGAAAGTTCTCGGATACTTCCGGTGATAGCCTTTACATACATTACCGGTCAAGATATTAATTATTTAGTCAAAATACTATAGTAACTCAAGTCATACTCATAAATAGAACAGAAACTTTGACCTGTAGGGTAATAAAAGGTAAATAAAATATACTTATAATTCGAAAAGGACGTTAAAACAACCTGGTAAGAAATAAATAGGACATAAAGATGTTCCGACTGAATAGATTTGGTCAAAGATATAATTCAAAACTTTCCCTTGGCCTTGAAAACTGGCCGGCGATCCATCAAGGATACCCCTCCCTTCACCTTCCTCATAACCCCCTTACCCCCACCAGAATGATTCCGCCGGCTACAATCTAGAGCGCAGGAAATCATAATTCATTCATCCCATCAACTTGTTTCGATTCACAACAAACTTGGCTACCGGGAGAGGTTTCTTTTTATACCTTCTTTTTTTCAGTGTCTTTAAAAAAATAATATATTTTTCAAACAAACGCCAAACGCACCGCCTTGTTCATTCATTGTTTGGGCTTTAGGTCGGTCACTTTTCAAAACACTCACAAACAAGGAGAAAAGCGTTAACTCCACCTACCGAGGGTAAAGCTGGATGTCCACTAGTATATAGAGGCACGATGAAGCAAGGCATGGCAAGCCGCGACGCTGCGGCCACTGGCCGGCATAAGGCGCTGTAAGACATGCCATCTAATGACGTGCGCGCCTTTTTCTTTGTTCCCAAGATAGTGCTAGATCTAATGTGTCATGTCCGACAGTGAGTCTGCTGATGAAGTGTTTCTGTTAGGAGGAAGAGGTGGTGAAAACGTGAGAGGTTAGAACGTGGGTCCATGAGATTAACACCAAAAAAGCTTTGTTTGGTGAGCTTCATCACCTTTTCCCAGACCTCTTTAGACAGAGAGAGATTTATAAAATACTTGAGGATGTATGTAGAAAAGTTTTAAGAGCTCTTGATACTATCGAAAGTCAAGACACCTAATTACGGGAAGCCATTTCGTCTTAAGTGAACTGCCCGAGCCCTCCCGAAGACGTACGGAATGTTCTGAATAAAATATTACCCCGCCTTGTTTCTTCTCTCTTCCGCCCTCCCATGGCAAGGGGCGGCAAGGTAACGCAAGGCACTGCGTCTCCAGAAGTCCTGAGACTTTTCTTGCAACGGTGCTTTCTGTGAGATTACATAGGTTCCCCCACCCCTAAAACTTAAAATATGGATTTAACACTGTTTTTCACCTATTTTGTACCGTTTCGCACTCAAGTAAAGTCTGTTCAGCGTAGGAATTGTTTTCTGAAAGAACTTTTACCATACCAGAAATCTATTATATTGGTAGGAAAAAAAGACCTTTCAGATAGTAATTCTTACCGTGAATGGAGTATATAATGTTTTACACCTTAATAATTCTGTAAAAAGAAAGAAAAATAATTATTTAACAATTTAGGGAGCCCAAGTTAAGAATATTTCTCATCCTAACCAATAATTTTGGTTTCTCTTATGCCAATAATATTTATGTATTGTTGTGCAACATTATGCCCCACTCAAGTATGGCGTTTTGTAGAGTTATCGTTTAGCGAGGTATTTTAAAATTAATATGATAAACATTTTAGTCAAAATTAAGCGTGTATTTTTTATGTCACTATAAATTTTATATTTTTTATAGACTAATCTAGCAACAAAATACGGTGTTTTGAATTCTATTATTACAGTCAAAAAAATAACAAAATGTGTTAATGCCATTGATATGCATGCACTTTAAAAGTAGAAATATGTATATTTTTTTACTGGCCAAAATAGCCGTAGCTCCCCTCCCTTCCATCCCAAAAAATGTACTTACTCTTTCTGGGGGTTAAAGTGTAAAACATTAATTTGGTGCAAGCTAGTAGGGTGAAAAAAGGGCACAAAAAATACATTTATTTTGTAACTTAAAAACACTTTGTTCCACTTTTTTCTCCTCTTCTTTTTTACTTTCTTTTTACCTTAAAGTAGAAAAAATTATTGGGATCGTCAAAAAAAACAGAACTTAATATTTTGTTTAATTTCGACGTTTCATGACACCCACGAATCCGAAAAAGGTGTTTTTGCATTGCCGTCTGTATGTTTGTAACTCGGAGTAGAGCCTAAACAATTTTACCGATCGGGCTCAAACTTGGTATCTATGGTTTTAATAGGGTTGTCCTGAGGGGTTTTTGGAATTGGATATCTAGCCGTTTGATTAAGGGTAGAGAAAAAAAATCGATTTTTATCAAAATCGGCTCCAACTATTTTGATTAAATTTCATCTATAAGCGTTTATCAATATTACAAACAAAATGGCTACTCTAAATGTTCGTCAAAACTACTTTAATGGTTACCTACTAATGCGTAAATTATATTTTTTTTTATCAATCTCCGTAACTCTTTGAGATATGAAATTACTTATCTTTGGTAATGTGTAAGTCTATTTATAATAAAAATCTTTTATATGTAACATATTTTATAAAATCAATAATTTTCAAGCTATACGCAAATATATACACTTTTTTTTAACTTTTCGGACGCTAAAGGTAACGCATTGTGACCGTAAAAAAAAATCTAACCCGAGAACGTTTCATGACCCCTTGAACTCTAAAAAGTGTTTTTTGCAATGCCATCTGTGTGTGTGTCTGTTTAACCCTAAAATTAAAAGTCGTTTAATAAAGGACGAAAAGAGAAAAAAAATATTTTCTCAAAATCAGTTCTAACGATTTTGATTAAAATTCGTATCTAGGCGTTAATTAAGATTATAAATATAATGTATTTTCATTTTCCCATGAAAATTACTTCTAGAGTGTTTTACAGAAGCGTAAATTTCCATATATCTGCATCGTTACGGGTGAATTGTTTAGTTACTAATCTAAATAAGGGTTAGAATATAATAATGAACACAAAAATATCCATGAACATGTTCGTTGTTCTGCTCGCTGTAGCCTGAGTGTCCACACTTGAACATAGCATGTTTGCAAACATGTTCGCAACGTGTTCACATAGTTGGTAACTCCATAATTGTTTTCCCCTAGCTCAGCTGTGCTTCGATATCGGTGGTGCGATTTGATCGCGAGTGCAAGTAGCAGTGGCAGCATTTATTTTTATTCATTACTACCAAAGAAAAAAAACCTAAATCCTGCCGATACCAAAGTAGAAATAAATACAGTGGGTCGAGCTTATTGGTACAGCCTTGTCCATCACGGCCTCAATCTTGTCCCACGCATCCTGTTTTTGTTTTTTTTAATTTTACTGCAGTGATCGGGATTCTTAGGATTCAAGACTACCTGGTGTGGCTTATAGAGTTGTATGAACTTCATTTAGTTTTCTTTCGGCCCCTCCATCTTTCTACAATCTGTTAAAATAAAGGAGATTATAATAGTTATTATTATTAATTTAACACACACAAATAAATCTACTCGCCAAAAGAAATATGTAAGCCTACTTACAGAAATCAAAACACACGTGCGACTCCACTACTTTCCTGCAAACGACTGCATGTTCGGGAAAATGTCCGCGGAGGCGTCCAGACTAGAACAGGACCAAACACGAACATCCTTTGATGCAACGGTCAAAAGCCGACAACTGGTGGATCGGGGCCGAACAGAACAATGAACAAATTTGGTTACAATGTTCTGTTCAAAAAACCGTCCACACTTGTCACGAACATGAAGGGTTTATTATAAAATGAAATATACCTGAATTAGCATGGAGAACGCTTAGGATAGCAACAGAGGAAATCATAGGTGAGCCACCAAATGAGATCTAAGCTCATGTCCTCCACGTCAACGGCAACACAAGAGCAATGCGAACTTGATGACTTCAACTGTTCGTCCACTGCTGCGGGCTGGAAACAGACACTTTCATAAGCCATGGACATGACGCTTTTTCCACCCTCGTAAAGAAGAAGTATTCTCCATCAAGTTATCCCTCTTTTCCACCCCACCTTTTTCCCTTAGGCTGGACCAGTATTCGGACAGCTGCAACAAGAAATAATTACTTGAGGAAATAATAGTTTGAGTTTCTTTTGTTAGTTCTTTTAAAACAATAGAAGGTTAAAAATGAGGTCCAGCTTGCCTTAGCCTGTATTATTATTATTATTGTTATTATTATTATTATTATTATTATTTAATCCATATGAACGTTTTTGTTTCAATGTAAAATGTTTTGTAACACTGTTTATTAAATTGGCAGAAACAACCAGATATTCTACTCTTTAATGTAAAGCTCTTTCTAATATGTGCAAATTTTAATTTATTTAAGTATTATTTTGAACCACACCAGGGCAGTGGTTTTTTAAATAAATATTGGCAGTATTACCTGCGTGGTGAAATTCAGTATATATTTGTATATTTCAGACATCACATAGGTCTATATTGGGACTTTAATTTGCTTGTAAATTCTGACTCTACTGATCAGGTCAATTTTAATTAAATACGCTTAGCATTTGGTTAGTTATAAAACTTACGGGGCAAGGAAATATTGTAACTAACTTGAGTGGGTTCATAAAATGTTTAGCTATTTTTTTTTTATTTTTTTTTTTTGCTGGTTCATTTGTGGCAAAGAGCTGAAAACTTCAAATAGGTACGTAGGGTATCTGCACTGTGATAGCCAATGTGAAACTGGAGGTAGAAATCTTCTACCTACGAACAGGAACAGCAAATGCCATTTCCAAAAATAATCCCCACAGTAAAGGATGCAAAAGGCAAGGTGAAAGATTAACATCTGTAATACATTTGTGTTGGAGTCATTAACTTGTTATAGGAGTCATCTTATCTGTTGTGAAGCGAATTCTTGGAAAACCCAGTGCAATAAAAAATACAATAAATACACTATATATACACGTAGTAGGATCTGTGTTCGTTCAGACTAGAATATAGATCCTTTTGGAAAACGATAGGGGAAATGAAGAAGTAGCGTTCCAGTGTGCAGGCGGAGTGGTTTAAACTTGTGTTGTATCAACTGGAACGCTCGTAATATATTTTCGTATAGACTGGAACGGCGTTCCGGTTTGTTCCAGCTCAGTTCGAGCACTTCACGTATGTACTTATTAGGGAGGTTATATTTATAGGAAATGTACCCGCATTTACATGAAGGAAGAGTGTAAAACATTTTGTAAAATTACCTCAAGTATAACTGACCGATTTAAAACTCGATCTCCCCGTGATCGGCAGTCTAGTTTGCTGCAAGACTAGCGCGTTAGACTACGCGCACACCAAAGTGGGCTTTATAATGTTCAAATTAATTTAATAGTTGCTCCTATTCAATACTGGGGTATTAGATTATTATAAATATATATTAGTTTAATACAACAATAGTAGCGACGATAGAACGATCCATTATTCAAATATTTGAAAGTTTAAATAAAACTACGAATGACATTAGGCCTATTTGAAAGTGAGGATTAAAGTTGTTTTACTATATGACAGTTGAAATAAAATACATGTGACGTCACCCCAGGGCGTCTGAGGGAGGAAGAGTTGATAGGGGGAAAGGGGAGAGTTAATCCGTTCCTTGTAACTGCACAACTAAGCCGTCAGACAAAAAGTTGACAGACATCTGAGGGATGGCTTGACGTTGTATGGGTTGGCAGGCTAGTGGTGTGGGTAGGTAGGCGTTAGTAGAGTTTCCGGCAGAACATTGATGGGATAGTTTATATTAACTTTATTGGATGATTACGATGATCTCATATTGTTTATTAGTTAGAAAAAAAAACACCTGAATTTATGGACTTGCCCGAATTGCGCCAATCCACCTAGCTTGGACCCAAATTGCTCCAAGAGCTTAAAAGTGCCCCCCAGACCGGACCCGAACTGCGCCAACTGTGAACATAAACAAATATTAATGCTATGGCGGGAAGTAAGAAGGAGACAAGTACAAAAAATGATCTAATTAAATATATTTCACTGTATAAAACAAAATAAAACATTATAAGATCACAGTAAAATTTACATTTTAAAAACATTGTCACTAATAGCTAAATGTAAGCTAAATTATAATATAGTAATAATAAATAAAGAACAAGTCAAATATAAAAAAAAAGTCATACAAAGGATTTTTGGATGGGCACACACTTCACAGAGCTTACTCTTAATCTATCTATTAATAAAATCGTTAAAAATAATTTCAAAATATTTTGAATTTTTGAAAATCTGTCATCAGTACACTACCCTTAAAAGGACTTTCCCCCAAAAACCAAGTATACGGTATTTATTGTCATATTAAATACACACAAGATGTATGTTTTAATCAAAATTGTTAAGGTTATTTTTGAGAAACTTCGAATTCTTTTAAAATTAGTCATTAGTAAACTGCCTATAATTCAATTTTCGTTTTTCTGAAGATCAATTATACAGTCCTTTTCATCATTTTAAAAACTACCCAGATTTACACTTTGAACAAAATTACCTAAGCCGTTGATTGGGAAGTTGGGGTTCGAATCTTGGTCGAGTGAACTGAAGGTGGTTTTCCCTAAATGGTTTTCCACTATCCCTCCAGGCAAATTCGGATTCACTTTCCTTACATTCAAAATAGCTCATCCCAAAGCCCACAGCACATAAAAGTATAACTCAAACAGGTAGTAAAACGCAGTGAAAAAAAAAATCAACCATCAAGTCAAAAATTATAACAGTATTTATGTAAAGTTGTAAAATATAATTGTTTCGTTTACCCTGCTTGCACCAAATGAGATCTACAGCCTACTATCTTGGTTTGTGGAAATGTTGACACGATGCACTCATGGAGCGCTTGCTCGAAATCAATCGCAGTGTATAAAGGTTGAAGGTAAAATTTTCTCTTCTCACACTCGTCCTTTAGGATTCTCATAGCGTCAATGTAGCTCTGCCTTTTCTGTCTTTAAGGTCATTCGACAATGAAAATTTTATTGTATTATTTTAATAAGTGTATAAATATAAGCTATAAATATTGATTCAATGATTTCAAATCATTACACTTCTCGAGTTATAAGTAGTCAAACTTACCATTTTATCCATTTTACGTACTAATTTTAAGGTAAAGTAGTTAATGTATGGGGATTAAATTTATTCTAGCTAGACATGTATATGAAGTGTATGCAATAAAGTACTTACAATATTTTAAATAAAATTAGTTTTTAATATATAAGCTATTAAATAGTTGTAGAATTACATAATTTTTGATCTCATATTAGTTCTTTTCGTTTTATACCCCAATACTTTGATTTTATATAATTTTGTAGTACATAATGTCGTTTTTTCAAAGTTTTTTTTGTTTATTAGTCTAACTCTACGCTTTTAATTTATTAACTACACCGCGTTGATCAATGCAAACGTAAATTTTCTATGTCCATTTCCTGAAACTTTTTGCTTTGACTTTACCTACCAATAACACTGACTAGCAGACCAAGGAAGGGTCTGGCTACCCCGGTCTCAGACTAATGACTCACCCCACGTCTTACTACCTTAGTGACGAGTTGTGACATTTATTTTGTATCTTTTTCCTTCCTCTAGTAATTTGGCACCTGGATAGTATTTTTACTGTGTTAGTTTTATTCTTCAACTCAAAGTGTCAAAGGAACTCATCACTTGGTACATCAAAGCGCGTAATGATTTTAAACCTATTGTTTATCTGAATATTACAATTAACTTCATGAATGAATAAAAA
>CABFWB010008288.1:8655-18881 GCA_902151455.1 Timema bartmani
GTTTGAAATGCTCTTAGGTGGACAAAGATGCGCCTCTTTTCTCATTGATTATATATCATTGTATATTATTTTATGCGTGTTCTTATGTGGAGTGGTGATGATACAATGTACATTATTCTGTTCAGAAATCTTACGAGTTTATAGAAAGAGAGAGAAAGTCTGTGCGGTGTGCCGTACCATTTATTTTCATTGTGCATCACACAAAAAGAATCTTGTAATGAACAACTTTAACAGTATTCCAGAAATATACAACATCATCTCCCCTATCAAGGACATCATAAGGTTCTTTTAGAGTCGGTGTTGAGAAGAAAATATGCCCCAAACATTCTACTCCTCTGTGAGACAAGATGGTCCCAAAAGTACAAAAGTATTGCAGTTTTCGATAAGCATTTTATGAGCATTGTTGACTGTTTGGAGTGATTATCACTAGCAGAAAATGGCAACACGAGAAAACAGTTATTCCAGATACATTCGGCTGCCAACAAAGCTCAATTCATTGTTGCTGTCGCTCTGATAGCTAAGTATTCTGCCTTTTTGGGTAGTAAATGCTCTACAGTCTAAAGGCCTAACCCTGCTCCAATGTTCACAGCACATCAAACGGATCGTTGGAGTGATAGCAACTCACTGCAATGATGCAGAGCAAGTTCCTACAGAGCTTGTAGAGGATGCATACAACATTGTTGAGGAAGTTGGAGTGGAATTGACGGTGTCGAGATCTGTTCGAAAACAGCAACATCAATCCAAGAAGTGAACAAAGTATGCACACTTCTTGATCTAACACCTGTGAGAATCCATCGACTTAGTCATGAAAAAACATAAAACCGCAGTAGAAAATAAAGTTAAAAGAATTTCAGAATCATTAATTTTAAGGAAGAAAGTTGATTCGGCCATTTGGAGTTGAGCATAGTACTTCGACGAATTTGGAAGAATTTACAACAGACAATACTAATTTAATTTAAAAGCCAAATATAAACAGAACACAAAATTAAGATTTTGAGTGTGCTGGCAGCCTCTTGGTCAATACCTACAATTTGTAAAGAATTTAAAGCCACATAGCATGTAGCAAGAGTGTGTCGGAAACATGTGAAGTAATATGGTATATTAACAGAAATAGACAGAAAGAAGATTCAGAAAGTAAGTGATGATGTTATAGGCAGTGAAGCTGATTATGAAAACAATGACCACAGCAGAGAATTTACCCTGGTAAAACAGAATTTGTCTCCCTTCATCTAGAGGGCGAAGGTAAAGTTAACAAGCAAAAGAGCTTATTGTTATGCAATATAAAAGAGCTGTACATTGTTTGTGAAAGTGAATCCAGCATTCAAAATAGGATTTTCCACATTTGCAGGACTCAGCCAAAGTGGTGTGTGTTCGCTGGTTCGAGTGGTACACATGCAGGTTGTGTTTGTTCCAATCACGAGAATGTTCAATTAATGTCACTCATAATGAACTGCTTGAAAGTAGGATGTGTGATATCAGCAGTGAAGAATGTATGTTCACCAAGTGTGACAAGTGTCCTGGTGGATCTGTTGTGCGGGAGTTACTCCAGAATTTCAGTGACGACGACCTGGACGTACAGTACCAACAATGGTTTACAACTGATGGATGCAATAGTCCAACCCTATGATGAATTTATTCAAAGCTTAAAAGACAAATTAGAAAATCTCAACAAGCATCACTTTGTAGCGAAGCATCAAGCTCAGTTTTTAAAAAAACAAAAAAAAACTTAATTGTTATGAATGTGTGTAATAGGAGGCTTTTCAGAAAATTATACATTTATTGTGCAAGATGAAATACAAAGTTACCACTGGGTAAATCAACAAGCCACATTGCATCCATTTCTGGTATATTTCTTAGAAAATGGTGAAATAAGATCAAAAGGTTTTTGTTTTATTTCCGATTATTTGAAACACACTGTCAGTGCTGTTTACAGTTTTCAAAAGAACATAGTTCAAGAGATTCTAAAAATTAATTCTAATCTGAAAAAAATTCTTCACTTCTCTAATGGGGCTGTCGATCAATATAAGAGTTAATAAAACTTTTACAATCTGTGCTATGTTAAGAATGATTTTGGTGTTGATGGTGAACGGCACTTTTTTGCTACCATACATCTGATGGTAAAGGGCCTTGTGATGGTATTGGCGGTACTGTGAAATGTACACCTTTTGCACTGAGAATATTAAAGGCAACTTTTATTCTAAATGATAGTTCCGTCATCACAAATACTGAGATTGACATATCATCCGGATTTATTGATACTGAAGCCATAACCGGTACAAGGGGAAAACATTGCTTTGTTCCACTTGAAAAATACAAGATTTCCACATCTTTGGTTTCTGGAGCAGCGTTACATGAAGATTGTTGTATATCAAAAACTTTTGTGGAACCAACAGATAAACCACAACCTAAAGTCAATGATTATGTTGCCTGTGTATGTGATGGAAAATGGTAGCTTGTAGTTGTAAAAGAAACAAATAACGATCAAGAAGATTGTTGTATAGTCCCTACAATTTTTTCCCCCACATGGACCTGGTACATCCTTCAAGTTAACACAGAATGACTTTGCATGGGTTTGTGGGAATGACATTTTAAGGATTCTCTCTCTTATGGAACTAACAACACCAAATGGACGAGTCCACAACATAAAAGAAGAGACAAGCACCAAAATATCATAAGCCCTTTTACATTGAGCGTCGTGAGCATGTACAGATCCTGTATGGACTTGAGTAGCTGCAATTTAATTGTACACTAATACAGTTGTCCACTTGAATGAATTAATAATTCTAGTTAGCCCTACACATCAAGATTTTAAAATTAATTTTATTTAAGATAAATGTGTTCTAAAATGAAACTATATTGTCAAGTAGTTAGTTTAAACATATTATAATGAATCTTTGTTGTAATACGAAATTAAAGCCTCAGCCATGTTACATATTTAATATTTCTTCTGTATCAGTAATGACTGCTAAATTATGACAACTGAAAATACACAAAAATTAAAAGAATAACCAAATTTGAGATTTTTTTTTGGTCAAAAGAATAAATTCAGATACAACTCTGTGGGGCATATCCTTTACTACTCTGGGTGACGAAGTGGCAAAAAAAAAAAGGGATTGGATTTTAAAATTAAAGGTTTTATGGGTAGTTAAATTTTTGACAAAAAAACTTTTCCCCCTTTTTTTATCAGTATAGTGCAGGCATTATATTTATAGTCGAGTAGTTTACCAATACATTAAAATGAAGTACAGACAATGGTAAAAAGAACTTTTTTGGTTCAAGTTTATATCTTTTATAGAAGCAGAAATATTAAAAATAATACAAAACCTTGCAACTGCAGTTTTCAGAGCATCTTCCCTCCTCTAACCCTCTGAGTAAATTAATGATGGCGAGTAAAAATATTCCAAATTTTGTTTTTGGTCCTTAATATGTGTAGGAATCATATATATATATATATATATATATATTTCAATTTTTTTGGAAATGGTGCCGCAACCACTTGAAATAAAATCTGGTGAATTCTAGTGGAATGACCCTGGAAGGATGCAGGGAAGAAATCAATAATTTAATTTCCTTTGACCATAGAAACCCCTACAATTCCATTGTAGTAGTTACATTAATGATATAAAATGTATTCATCCACGCAATCCATAACACTCTCTCTTGAAAATATGAATTGATTTAGGAACATTTTATGTCCTCTTGCCTTCCCAAGTATCTCTTGGACCTCTTTCTTAAGGAGAGGCTTTCACTTCTCCGGTAGAAACTGGGGTGTTGCTTCCTTCCACAAAGTCTTAGCTGCGGCCGTCAGCACCTTTTTATTTGAATTAGTTTTGGAAGTACCTCGCAGGGCTTTCTTTAAAGCACCAGTGGGACTCACCTTTGTGGCCTAACCTGTTTCACCCCCATCTCAGCCTCTGGAGTCCCAACAGTACAACAGCCGCAGGTAATTCAGTTACCCGAGCAGGGCCCGGGAGTGTTCCCCCAGGAGTCGGGGGTGTTCACCAAGGAGAACTCTGGAATGTTTCTGAGGAGGACTCAGGGATGGGTCTCGAGGACGGTTCCTCGGGGATATCGGTGGTGAGCTTTGTGAAGTGGCTGCCTCGCGTAGAAATGTTGGTGCCACCGTAGTTGGCACGATATGACTATGAACATCTCGAGTAGAGACCAATGGTATAGGTCGCGAAGAGGTTTTAAGAGAGATTAACTGCGCAATGGCAGTTGGGGCAATTTATGTTCTGGCTAACAATCTGGCTGTAAGAGGTCTGAAATACTGGAGCCTGACTGAATATGTATTCCTTGCATGCCTGTTTGCATACTGCACATGTTGGCTTACCACGGCATCGCAGCCTCAGCATGAAAAACTCCTCACAGATTTCCTCAATGCCCACACAGTTGAGGTCATAGCAAGCGACCACTCCTTTGTAAACGTTGAGGAACCTGTGTGGTTCTAACTTCAACTGTAAATGAGTTGAGTTGCTCAAGGGTATTTCAGATAAAGGTATGTTGGATGACTAAATGTCGGTAGTAGTCTGAATCAATATAGTGCCATTAAATGGTTTTCTTATCGAGACATCCCCATTTTGCTGCACCATTTAACAATCTTTCGAGGATAAATGGGCTGACACAATTAAGGTTTTCACTATCCTCCACTTAAGACATTACCAGGAAGCGGGTCTGGGGCCCACTTCCTGTATTTTCTGCTAAATAGGAGTGGACGGCCTTACGGTGCTATCGGACAGTAAGATGTCAAGTTTTGAAAATAGTTTCGGCCATGCCTTTTTTTGAGGGACAACCTGCACAGTACTCATATCATAGACCCAGGGTGATTCCAGTTGGTACTACCACATAAGGCCCTGTTAATTCCCCCAACGAGAGGCTCCATTCAACACTAGAGGTGGCAATCTTTACATGGGGCTGCGCCAGGAGAGGTCATCAAGGCAAGTGGATGCAGGAAAGTGCTAATTTTACGTCCTGAACCCTCATGAATGTAATTGATCTTTTCTAGAAGTAGAGTAACCAGTTATTTTCATACCTAAAAGCCCTTCTACTAAGATATTACAATCGGCGCATTTCCATGACAGAGCTCAAGTGCAATGGTATCCAATAACTGTCCAAGTGAAGCCATGTATGTTGCCGAGGTCATCAACAACAAGACTGAATGTCCTGTGCAGAAGCTTTCCCATTTAGTCGCCTCTTATGACAAGCAAGAGATAGATGTATTGCGCTTTCCACATTGTATTGTTTTATATTGTAATGTAGATCAATAAAGTAATTAAATATTCTTACTTAAATTTTGTTAATTATAACTATAACATTAATGTCTTAAAATGTATCCATGCTTTCATGACAAATATTGAATGTGTTGCGTTCTTTCCCCATCCACCATAGAGCCCATATGGGTTGTACAATATTATATTTGTTAAATGAACAGGGTGTAGCAGGAGTTAAACTTACCTTTCTGAAGATTAAGTAGACCAAAGCTGCACTGACTCCAGAGAGTGTAAGTCCCAACATGATGGGTACTATCGCCTTGTTCAGATTCATGTTGCGCTCGAGTTAGAAACATGAGATACTCTGAAACTGTAAGCGAATATTGTATGAATTATAGCTTATGATAAAATATTACATAAAAAAAGTTGTTTTATTGTAATAAATGCTTATTGTTGCTGTCCAATCTAGTAAATTACCTGCTGGCTTCCAATGTCTAGTTAAAATTATAAACAAAAGAAGCACACAATTAATAGATAAAGCTATTGAAGTGATCTCAATACTGTAGTTAATTTGAAATTGATTCCTAAATTTTTATCAGTGTTACCACAACTGTCACAGATACTTGAAATATTAAGAGACAAAAGAAAGATGACAACCAAGCCTACTTATTATCAAGGAAAGAATTAAGACAGTCACTGTTCAGTTTTAACTTGAATGAACTGAGTGTGCACAGGTGGACAACCTCTCTTTAAAGAAGAAGAGAAAATAGCTTTGTAAGAATGTATTTTGTTGCGTACATGTATCCTCTCTTTAATAACTAAAAGAAAAGTGGAGAGAGACAGAGGAAAGAGATTGGAATTGGACTTAATGAGTATCAGTCGGTACAACTCGGCATCATGTATCAAACACACAAGGTGTGAGATTCTGTGTTGTGGGGGAATGAACAAATTTCTTTCACATGAAGTATTAAACCATTCTATGAGATACTGATATTTCAAAAGATAATCATCCCAAACCAGCCAGCCATTCAGTATCAGTTGGGACAACAGTATGACTCTTGTGTGAGGTGTCTCTTTAAACATATCCTTGACTCTTTTGTGAGGTGTCTCTCTAAACATATCCTTGACTCTTGTGTGAGGTGTCTCTTTAACCATATCCTTGACTCTTGTATGAGGTGTCTCTTTAAACACATACGTAGGCCTACCTGACTTGTGTGAGGTAGTGATGGGCACAATCGAGTAACTCGATTGTGTTGTGTAATCGGGAATACTCGATTCTTCCGGGATTACTCGAGTAACTTTACTCAGACCTTGTTATTCTTTTATTTTCTCTTTTCTTACTAGCTAAGTGAGAATCGACCTTATTGGCTGGACTGTTTACCATTATATTTCCATTTAAAAGGTGTATTCCCTTAGAGCTCATTTTTCACCAACAGTGTCTGCTGCTATGCAAAAATGACCCTTTATGGTTTAAATGTTGCATGTGCATTTTCAATACAAAATACTTGCAGATGTAAAGTAAACAATCGAAAAACTTTTAAAAAGGTACAATTATTATCAATTCCTTTAACATGAATGTATAAATAAAAGTTTATTTTATTAAAAAGAGCACAAAACTTTTTTTTGTACGAGACACTTCTTAAAATGTATGCTTTCATATTGACTGTACATGTAAAGTGAAACCTGAAAATAAGGGGGTGGAGGTCAGTGTCGACTGCCTGCTACAGGAAGAGATTATGGACTTGTTATTAGTATATAATTCCATTGCAAGACTCCCAAGTAATATTGTACAACCGAGTGCCATGGGACGATTTGAGTAGATGATTTGCTATAAACATATACCTGACTTGTACCAATTCTCGCGCATGCACATAACCATGACTCAACTTTGAGGGATATAAAGAAAACTTAAAAATCACATGATGACCTTGAGAATTGAGATTAACATTCTCAACTGGGACAGCTGTGTTAAGTAGATTCGAGGTGTTTATTAACTGGAAAACATTGTTATTTTTACTTAACTGTAAATTAAAGTGTTTTTTTTGTGTGGATATTTGAAATGTCCAGAAATTGGATCAAAATCCCTGACTTTTCCTTAACTTTTCTCTGACCAAACAAATTCCCTGACTTTTCTCTGTTTTCCAGATCACTGGACACCCTGCTCATGATATAACCAGTGAGACGGTGCAAAAAGTGCATAAGCACATTCAATCCTGCAAGAGCAAATGTCCCATTACAGTTTGCACTTGTAAGACAGTTAAGATAAACTTGTCAAATATGAATGTTAAAAAGCTTCATGAAATGTGTTTGTAAGAAAAGAGTACCAACTTGCTCTCTTACAAGAAGTACAGGGAAATAACTGTGTTTATCTTCAGAAGATAAAAACGCTGTGCTTTTAACATTACACCTAAAGGATTTAAAAGTGTGAAATGCAAAGGACAGGTTTTCTGTACTAAAAAAAATCCCACAAAGTATGTAAGTTACCGTTTTAAACATTTATATGGTAGGTAGGGCCCAAAGTAAAAAATTTAAATGAGCCATGCTATATAGGCCTATAATTTTGGGTCTCAGTTTACCTGTCATGAATGCTGAAGTAGAATTTTAAAAATATTTTGTGACTCAGACACACAATAGCGTATCAAACTTTAAACTCAATTTATTCAGCTTTACATGATAAACACCCTCATCTTTCTCATCTTTCTTCCCCTGTGCTCCTTCTTATATGTGATAAATTTTAGATGTTTTGATAAAATATCATTGTAATAGTGCCCAAGAGTGGTGCTTCTAGCTAGCACTCGGGTTAACCGTACTGATAAATATAAAATACATATTTATACAGTAATAAATGTCAACACACACTTAAAACTTTGTATCACCAGTAGACCCGCCTCGGTGGCGTTGTTGGCTAACGGGCTAGTCATGTTGAGCCCGACTGCCGAGGACGGGGAGATCGAGGTTCGAATCTCGGTCGGGTGAACTGGGGGTGGCTTTTCCCAAATGGTTTTCCACTCTCCCTCCACGCAAATGCGGGTTCACTTCCTCTAAATTCAACCTTCCCAATTCCTAATCCATTAGCGTAATAAGTACTTAAGCGTATAAACCGAACGGGTAGTAAGACGCAGTGCTAAATAATATCACCAGTATTCCACTCTTACTTAGACCCTACATATAATTTTAAAAGGTTAAGTTATATTATGAATCATTTATTATATATAGCCTTATTACGTCAAAGCAAAAGTAAACAAAGTTTATAGATTTAATTTTATAAAGCATAAAAAGCATAAAAATAAAAAGTTGGGCCTACCTTAAAAGTACAAAGCGATTTCAAAATCGTGTAAAAATACACAATCATAGATAAATCCGACAATGATGGAAAAGTGAAACTAAAGGCCTCCCAGAGACTTAAGCTATATTGTAAGTACGAGTCATTGATCTCTATAATATAACTGGATGGATATACACACACACATTGCCAAGGACAAAAGCGTGACGCTCAAGTTTATCGTTTGATACACTCTAGGGGGACATATTTAACGGTTTTTCTCAATGTTCTTATGCAAAAACATGTCTCTGATAAATAAAAGTTTTATTGTTTGAAAATAGTCAATTATTATATCACACTTTCCTGAAGAAACATTTACATTAAAGGATATACAATTCAGTTTTACAGGTAATACTGTAAGAATATGAATAAAATCTTTAACATATTTAAATATTTAGCTATCATCAATGTTGTTTACAGTCTGCCAAGACTACACTTATATTTAAAATTGGTTACTAGCTTGTATATTGGTTTCAGAAACCATAGACTATTATATTGAAAGTTCGATAAATATAATGAATAAGTTATCTTAAAACTTGATTACATTTGTTTGAATGACAAACTTTGTGTATTTGCCAAACATTCAACCTATCACTTAAGCTATAGGCTTGTTGAAAGTATTATTATATTACTTTTTTTTTAAGTTTGCTCATATCTTGTATATTGCTTTCAGAAACCATATTATGTTGAAAGTTCGATAACTATAGTGANATATTGCTTTCAGAAACCATATTATGTTGAAAGTTCGATAACTATAGTGAAACAAGTTAGCTAAAAACTGTATTACATTTGTTTGAATGATATACTTTTTGTAGAAGTCTTTTATGTTCAAATTTTAGATTATAGGCTTATAGGAAGTACGGTATCTACTAAACCCTGAATTACTAATAATCCCAATATGTAAGGCTTTATTTCGTACCAGAATACTATCATATATATTTTCTTAAGATAAACGTCCATTTAGAACGGAAGTAAAAAATTTACTTCTGGAAGGTCTTTTATCCTAGCTAAACACAACTAAAGCGTATGATTTTGGTACGAAATAAAGCCTTACAAGCTAGATTCCTTCAAAAATCATCGTATATATTAGGCTACATCAACTTATTCAAAGGAAAAACTGACCATTTTCGAACTTTGATATGCTCTTAAAAGCTTTTACTAACATATTTATTTCATTTAACTAATCACACATTGATGTATCTAATATATTCAATCAAATTAATGAACGATGACAAAATGCCACACTGCCTTGTATGGGTGTAAGAGAGAAAGAGATACCCTAAAGTTTTATCTCTCTTACACAGTGGTATGCAGACGACAGCTCGAAAAATTTTTAGCCACAGATGTCCATCCAGTTATATTATAGATAACAATTGTACGAGTAGATAGGAGTGTGCCTAGCGCACTTAATTGATATTTGTTCCTTGGTAACTACTGAGATTAACCAAAAGGAAGATGCAATACCCGTTTTTAAATTAAAAATATAAAAAGTGAATGAATACGGAATACCAAACATTAGGAGTAAATAATTTACACTTAATAATAATAATAATAATAATAATAATAATAATAATAATAATAATAATAATAATAATAATAATAATAATACTTGGAATTATTATTATTATTAGTCAGTTGGCGCTTGCCGTGAGTGGACGTGTTTTTACGGAGCTCCGCAAGTGACCTCATTCCGT
>CABFWB010008289.1:0-10046 GCA_902151455.1 Timema bartmani
TTAAATCTCAAAAATGTTATCCCCTATAAGAGCACAGGGTTATTTTTACCCCCCCAAATAAAAACGTTCCTGCGCCACTGCGTTACACTTAATATATATATAGCACTCTTTATAAAATGGAAACCTCCCGGATGAGGAGACGGACGGCTTATAAACGGAATTTTACAATGAGTTTATTAAGTACATTAAATATATAACATCTAGGTATATTTATAATCATGACTATTGGCTAGCAAATTCAAGCAGCCAAGCTCTGCCTGGGACGATTCATACCCCCTCACCCTAACATTCCCTGAGTCAAGGTCAGCTTCAGTTGCGCGTCAAGATAGCCCCTACCATTGTTCTCTATAATATAACTGGATGGGCATTTGCGGCTAAAATTTTCGAACTGCCCGTCCGTACACCATTGTGTAAGAGAGAAGAGTACTTTCAGGTATTCCTTTCTCTTTTATACAACAATGCAATGTGACATTTCGACATCGTTGGCTAATTTTTATAAATATGTGATATATATCAATGTATGATTAGTTAAACGAAATAAATGTGTTAATAAAAGGTTTGAAGAGCATGACCAAGATTAACATTTGTGACTGGTTTCTTTAAATAAGTCGATGTAAGCTAATATAGTAATACTTCCTACAAGCCTATAACCTAAATGATATTTTGAACGTAAGACTTCTACAGAAAGTTTGTTATTCGAACAAAAGTAATTAGGTTTTAAGCGACCTTATTTCATTATAGCTATCAAACATTAAATATAATATGGTTTCTGAAATCAATATACAAGCTTAGAGCCAACTTTAAATATATTGTAATACAGTAATCTTTGCAACAAGCTTATAACCTAAATGACAGTTTGAATGTAAAACTACCACAATAATTTGTTATTCAAACACAATGTTATTAAGTTCTGAGATACCTTATTTCATTATAACTATCGAAAATTAAATATAATATGGCTTCTGAAAGCAAGAACTAATTTTAAATAGGCCTATACTGTAATATAGTAATACTTCATACAAGCCTATGACCTAAATGATAATTTGTATGTTAAACTACTACTCAAAGTTTGTCATTAAAAAAATGTAATTAAGTTTTAAGCTACCTTCTTACATTTTAGCTATCGAAAGTTAAATATAATATTGTTTCTGAAACCAACATATAAGTTAATAACAAATTTAAATATATGGTAGTCTTGGCAGAATGTAAACGACATGGGCGATAGCTACATATTTTAAAATATTAAAGATTTTATTCTTATTTGCACGATATTACCTTTAAAACTGAATTGTATGCCCTTTAATGTAAATGTGTCTTCAGCCAAGTGGGTTGTAACACTTCACTATTATCAAACAATAATACTTTTACTCACCAGAAACACGTTTTCCCACAAGGACATTGAAAGAAACCGTTAAATCTGTCCCCTCGCTAGCAAGCAGACCACAAACTTAAGCGTCACGATTTGGTCCGTTGCAAAGGGTGTGTGTTTATGCCCATCCAGTATAGTATAGAGCAGCGGTTCCCAAAGTGTTCTCCGCGGAGCACTTGGTGCTCCTCAAAGCATCTCCAAGTGCTCCGCGAATAGATTAGAAATAAAAAGTGACAATATATCAAAACTGTGAATTTGTGCGTCCACGAACTGTGTATAGGTAAGTATTAGGTAGACATTATTTACAGACTGCACGCGGTGAAACCAGACAGAGAGACTAGAGGGTACCAGTTCACCCCGTCTCTGTGAGAACTTCGCCTCGCTTTCAGATACGATTGCTTGCTTCAACACCATTCCAAAATTATCTAGGAAGTTTCTATTGCATATTAAATCTTGTGTTTCTTTGCATCTTTAGTCAGTTGAAGTTCAGTCAGTATACAGTCGAGAGTTGAAACAATTCAAGTAGCAGTGAAATGTTATATATTTCAATGTCGGAAAAGCCAACCTGGCATCGGAGCAGTATGAGTGCTTGAATGATTTGACATCAGATTCTGCGATAAAAGAGAATTTTGCAATTAAGAAGTTACTATCAGAATTTTGTTGTCAGCTATGAGACGAATTTGAAGTTTTGTCAGATGGAGCTAAAATAATCCTTCTTCCCTTTGCAATAACTTACTTATGTGGATCAGGATTATCTGCCTATGTGGCTACTAAAACAAAAGATCCCGGCTCAATGCAGAGCCAGATATTTGGTTGCAGCTGTCCCAAATTCAAACCAGATATAGCCACATTGTGCAAATCAAAACACAGCAGTCTCTCTCATTGGAATTTAAGTTCGTGGCTTATATTTTATCGTTCTTTTTTTTTATGCCAATTGACTTTTTTTTCAGTCCTGAAAATGGTTTAACACCATCTGTGTGGGTAACATATTGTGGATTTACAATACCTGATTTGAATTCTTTATCAAATGTGTTGCTTTAGATTAATTTATGTTTTTTGTTGTTGTTTTGCGTTTATGTAGCTAAGTTCCTTATTTCTCTGAAATTAAGGGAGAAAATAACATTTATAATGAAATAAAACTTGATGTTCAAGATGCCCAAATGCTTAAACATTCGTTTCCATCGTGAATACTGCTGTAATTCGTTTTAGTATCTATCTATGTAGAGTCTATGTGAAAATATCGTCGCCCTTATACCAAAGACACGTATGTGCAAAATGGTTGTTTTGAGAAAATGATATTTAAAGTTACAATTTTCAATGACTTTCAATAGGAAAAATTAAGTTTGTATAAAAATTTAAGCTATTTAGAAATCTAAAAATAATTCGTGCTTTTACTATACGATAAAATATTGACCAACAACTTTTAAAAATGCAGTTAGGTAAATATAGAAAAAAATGAATGTGCATGCCTTTAGCATCAAAGCAACTATAGTGCTCCGTGACAAATTTCTCTCCCGAAAAGTGCTCCACGATTCAAAAAGTTTGGGAACCGTTGGTATAGAGAATACTGGCACTTCCATGGTAACACCCCACACATCCCTGCCGGGTTAAATTTCCCAACCATTGTAGACGTTTATAAATCACAAATTATTTATGAAGTTGTTTGATATTTTAAATAGTGTTGTACCAAAATGTAGGTAAAAATTCTGACTAGTTGAAAAGTTAAAATTTTAGGTTTAAAGTGTTTAAAAGTGTCTTTAATTACATTAAGCTCTACAATCTCAAGTTAGCTTAAATTTTTATTTTGTGATCCGAATAAAAACACGACTTTAATTGCTTTAGTCTAAGAAGAACAAATTTTCGCGTAGAGCGTAGTTCCTTTTATTTTAAACTTTTAACTCAAAATTTAAACTTTTTTGATTGCTCAGAAACTTTCTGATAATTTTCATCTACATTTAGTTGAAAACGGTATTAAAAATGATCAAACAACTTCTAAAACAATGCTTGATCTATCAAGGTAAAAATGTTAGGTAATGTTTTAAGTTGATCACTTGATAAAGCCTGAAGCTTTTACGAGCCTAAACCTATTATTTTTCCTACACGCAAAGATAGTGAATGTCAAAACAATGTAAAATGTGAAATATCCATCATTAACAAAAAAGTTTGCTTAAAACCTAAATTCAATGACAAATTATGCCTCACATTTTACAATTTACCCGGGGTTAGTCCTCTGGTCCCCTTTAAACCCTGTACTATCCCTGGTCACCTGAGAATTTTTCTGATTTCAGAACCCCTAGCGTTGGTAAATTCACTGTCCTAACTCTTACCCCCCAAATTTATTTTTTCGATGCCCTTGGATGGCCTTAAGCGTGCAATTTAGAATACCTTGGCACGTGTGCCACAAGTTGATAATCTATGGTATATGTACAAGGTAACGTCCTAGCAACATACTGAATTTCTACTGGGTAGATTGGTGTTTAAATCCCAGGGGGGTATGTTGGGGGTGATATTTCCTAAATTGTTTCCCACTCTCCCTCCACACAAGTTCATGAACATTTCCTCTTGATTCTGCATTACTTATGCCTACTTCAAGGAAATAAATACTAAATTTATTAGTTATAGACTTATTTGCAATTTATAAAGATATTTACTAGAGTATAAGAAATATTTAGTATATTTCTATAATTTATATTGGTTGGAAAATATATATTTTTTCTTATAAGCAACATTATTTAAGATCACAGGAAATCTACTTAGTAAATTGAGAGTTTTTTTTTACAGAAATTGAGGAATATTATTTTTGGTTTTAATTTGCACTATTTGAACAACTCACAGTGACAGTTTTGACATCAAAAGTTGACAAGTAAAACACGAGTAGTTGGCAAGATACAGTAAGTGTAAAAATTACAATTATTTTAATAAAAATAATAGAAATATGTCGTGGGGCATTATTATTATTATTGTTATTATGTGTTCTGTCTTACGACTGGTCCATACTTTTGTCAGTGAACTTAGACCGTTAATGCACCCTCCTCCTACAGATCCCAGCATTTTCTTATTTCCTTCATGTCATCCAATATTTGAATCCTCTTTCTTCCTAAGCTCATTTTCCCCTTCTATGACGTTGTGTAAACGACAGTTCGTACTAAGGATGTGTCCGATCTAGTTTACTTTATACCTAAGAATTACATCCAAGATGGTTCTCTTCCCACCCACTTTTCCTAGGAGTTCCTGATTTGTCACCCTGTCTGTCCTCCTGATCTTCTCAAATCTTCTCCAGCATCACATTTCAAAACTCTCCAGGTATTGTTTTTCCATCATCCTAAGAGTCCAAGTTTCTGCTCCATACAGTACGAAGCTCCAAATGTAGTATTTCATCAATTTCTTCCCTAGTTACAAACTCATCTTGCTGGTCATACGTAACCTCTTCTTGTTAAAGGCTTTCTTGGTCATAGCGATCCTCAACCTAATATCCTTGGTGCAGTAAGCATCTTTTGTCAGCAGACTTCCCAGGTACTTGGACTTCTCTATTTTTCCAACTCCTCGTTTCCAATTTTGATTTTTAATGGCTCTTCATTTTTTGATATTAGCGTCACTTTTGACTTCTCAATGTTGATCTTAATGTCATATCTTCTCCCAATCTCCACCAGTCAGTCCATCATTTCCTACAACTCTTCTTTATTTTTTGCCAACAATGCTAGATCATCTGAATATTTTATTGTGTTGATGACGCGTCCTCCTCTCATGGAATTACCAAGTCCTTCTAGGGCTTCCCTAACCAGCCAATCTCCATACAATTTGAACAAACTGGGCGACAAACAGCATCCCTGTTTTAATATTCTCACTACTCTTCCTCTCTCCATGATTCAGTATCACCTTCACTCGCTGTTACAGGTAAAGGTTTGCAATCAGCCTTCTGTCCCTCCAGTTGATGCCGATCTTGAGTGTTTCCATCAGTCTCTTCTATTTCATATTCTGAAAATTGGAAAATGACATCTGGACATGGGAATCGAACCCGGGACTTTTGGCTTAGTATGCCAATGCTCTAACCACTGAGCTATCCAGGAGTCGTCCTGTTTCCAGGGTCATTCTTCACTCATATTTTAAAGCAGAGTCTATGATGGACGTGCGGAAATCGTCGGCTACAAATGTGTGATTTTATTAAGATCACGAGCTATCAGATAACGCAGACACCCTCGACTCGGTAGTTGGCTTATTGCTTGTTAATTGTAAGGGATCGCATATTTAAGAATCAAATAACCGAAGTTTTTACATTTGTAGCCGATGATTAACGAGGCCGAGGTGTTAAAAGAAGTGTTAAAGCTGCGGGTGTAGATGGGATCACAAGTGAAATGGTTAAGTGTAGTGGCATGGTACTATTTGCCAAATTGTTTGAGTTGTTCACTGTTTGTGCTGGGATTTTTAATTCTCCTAATGACCGGAAGAATACTGTCACTGTTTCTTTGTACAAAGCCAAAGGAACTAAGAGTGAATGTAATAATAAATTATTATAGGGCAATTAGTTTGTTGAGTATTCAAGGCAAAGTTTTTGGGAGAGTCTTAATTGAGAGGGTACGGGAAAATACTTCGGACAAGATTTGGATTGTGCAATGTAGCTACATGCAAGGTAGAGGATCCAGATATTTGCATTGCAACAACTGATTGAGAAATGTATGGCAGTAAGGGAGAAAGTGTATTGGGCATTTGTTTATCTGGAGAAACCTAAGATCGTGTGAATAAGAGTATGTTACGGAATGTTCTGAGAGAGTATGGCGTGGATGCATGGTTAGTAAATATAATTATGACGGTGTATAATTGAGGTAAAGCGTGCGTTAGGGTGTATGTAGCTTTGAACGAATGGTTCGACATTAAATAGGGTATTAGATAAGGTTGTGTTATGTCTCCATGGTTGTTTAATGTATTCATAGATAGGTGTATGAGGGATGCTTGTGAGGACGCGGGTGGTGTACAAATGGACAATGTGAATGTGAGAGAGTTGTTATATGCATATGGTGCCGTATGAGAATGCAAGTGACTTGCAGAATGCATTAAATCGTTTTAATGTGGTGACAGGCAGATAGGAGCTTTGTGTAAATGTCTCCAACATTAAGATGATTGTTTTTGATAAGTACGGATAGGGAAATTATTTTCAGATTAATATAAAATGAAAACTGTTAGAACAAATGAATGATTTTGTGTACCTGGGCAGAATGTTCTTTAAAAATGGTAGGATGGAAGGTGATATCGACAGATGGGTGTAATGAAATTCGGAGATTAGTTGGATTTATGTGAACTATTGCAAAGAATGAAGTAGTATCAAAATAGTTCAAGATTGGAGCATATAAAAAATGCGTCTACGCCAACATTGTTTCATGAAGGTGGAAGGGGGGTGTGTCAGGAGAAACATAAGAGAAAGGTGAACATGGTTGGAATAAGATATCTAAGAAGTGTATGTGAAAATATTTGTATGGACAGAGTCAATAATGAGTGATTGTTGAAGGAGTGTGGTTTGAAAGAGAATCCAATAGGTCAATGTGAAAGAAGAGTCTTACGTTGGTTTGGGCATTTTGAGAGGATGAGTATGGATCGTGTGACGAAACAAATATATGATGGTAGATTGTTTGGATTAAAACGAAGGTTTAGGCCATTTAAGACGTGGTTAAATGTTGTGAACGAATTTGTGAAAAAGGAAACAAAAAGCGTTTTTAAGAAAAATAAATGGTACGGCGCACCGCACAGACTTTCTCTCTCTTTCTATAAACTCGTAAGATTTCTGAACGGAATAATGTACATTGTATCATCACCACTCCACATAAGAACACGCATAAAATAATATACAATGATATAGAATCAATGAGAAAAGAGGCGCATCTTTGTCCACCTAAGAGCATTTCAAACAGTTTAATGTCTTCCACAAGGGTCAACACTTCGTATTAAAATTTCGATTTCTGGTTAAAATTTTAACATTTTATAAGGTGTTGCAGATCTTCAAGTCATCGCATTGATATTTAATTATTCATTTATACATTTTGACCAATAAAAAATGTAAATATTGACTATTGAGTCTAAAATGGAGATAGATCATTGCTATGCAAACATTTCTCCTAAGAGCTTTAAGGAAAAATAACATACTTTTTTAGATACTTATATTTAATTACTCTATGGCATTGGAGAATTATTGCGTTAAGACTTAAGTAGTATATGTTTACAACTAAAGCTCACAAAATTGTATTAATATATTTGCAAATATCTCAGAAACTGTTGCTTTTATAAAAATATATGTCAAATAAAAGTTTTTTATTTCTAATAGTCCTACAATTTTGCAATGATAAGTTGTTTAGTTTCTCAAATAGTTGTGGAGATACGGAAATTAACGCTTCTGTAAAGTACCCTAAAAATCATTTTCATAGGAAAATGAAAATAGCCAGTTTATTTATAATCTTAATCAACGCCTAGATACGAATTTTAATCAAAATCGTTTGAGCAGATTTTGAGAAAACCAAATTTTTCTCTTTTCGCCCTTCAGTAAACTACCCTTAATTTTAAGTTTTTATAGACACACAGACAGACGGCATTGCAAAGACTATTTTTTAGGGTTCGGGGGGTCATGAGACGTCGACATCCATCAACATTTCAGGTTAGTTTTTTTTTACGGTCGCAATACTTAAACTTTAATGTCCAAAAAGTTAAAAAAATTCATATAATTGCGTATAGATTGAAAGTTATTGATTTTATAAAAATATGTTTCGGATAAAATATCTGTATTATAAATATATATACATATTTGTAATGCTAAGTAATTTCATATCTCAAATAGTTTCGGAGCTATTATAAAAAATGTTAATTTACGCATCAGACCGGAGCCCTTAAAGCCATTTTGCCGAAATATTGAGAGTAGCCATTTTGTTTGGAATATTTATTAATGTTCATAAATGAAATTTAATCAAAATCGTTAGAGCCGATTTTGAGAAAATCGACTTTTTCTCTTTTTGCCCTTCAGTAAACTACCCTTAATTTTAAGTTTTAATAGACACACAGACAGACGGCATTGCAAAGACTATTTTTTAGGGTTCGGGGGGTCATGAGACGTCGACATCCATCAACATTTCAGGTTAGTTTTTTTTACGATCGCAATACTTAAGCTTTAATGTCCAAAAAGTTAAAAATATATATATAATTGCGTATAGATTGAAAATTATTGATTTTATAAAAATATGTTTCGAATAAAATATTTGTATTATAAATATATATACATATTTGTAATGCTAAGTAATTTCATATCTCAAATAGTTTCGGAGCTATTATAAAAAATGTTAATTTACGCATCAGACCGGAGCCCTTAAAGCCATTTTGCCGAAATATTGAGAGTAGCCATTTTGTTTGGAATATTTATTAATGTTCATAAATGAAATTTAATCAAAATCGTTAGAGCCGATTTTGAGAAAATCGACTTTTTCTCTTTTTGCCCTTCAGTAAACTACCCTTAATTTTAAGTTTTAATAGACACACAGACAGACGGCATTGCAAAGACTATTTTTTAGGGTTCGGGGGGTCATGAGACGTCGAAATCCATCAACATTTCAGGTTAGTTTTTTTTACGATCGCAATACTTAAGCTTTAATGTCCAAAAAGCTAAAAATATATATATAATTGCGTATAGATTGAAAATTATTGATTTTATAAAAATATGTTTCGAATAAAATATTTGTATTATAAATATATATACATATTTGTAATGCTAAGTAATTTCATATCTCAAATAGTTTCGGAGCTATTATAAAAAATGTTAATTTACGCATCAGACCGGAGCCCTTAAAGCCATTTTGCCGAAATATTGAGAGTAGCCATTTTGTTTGGAATATTTATTAATGTTCATAAATGAAATTTAATCAAAATCGTTAGAGCCGATTTTGAGAAAATCGACTTTTTCTCTTTTTTCCCTTCAGTAAACTACCCTTAATTTTAGGGGTAGATATCCAATTCCAAAAACCCCTCGGGGCAACCCTATGAAAACCCTAGATATCAAGTTTCAGCTCAATCGGTAAAATAGTTTAGGCTCTAGTTGGAGGTACAGACAGACAGACAGACAGACAGACAGACAGAAAGACGGAAATTCAAAAACCACTTTTTCGGATTCAGGAAGTCATGAAACGTCAAAATTCATCAAAATCTCGAGTTCGATTTTTTTGACGATCACCATACTTTCTCTACCTGTAAGATAGAGAGAAAGTAAAAAGAGAATAATGATTCAGTGTAAGAATGTTGTTGAAGCGAAGTGAGTATGCAAGGACAGGTAGGTGTGGAGAAAGTATGTGAGGATGAATTAAGTACTGATATGTTTTTTGAGCAGTTTCTTGCCTACCCCGTAAGTGAACGGGGTGTGTGTGTGTGTGTATGCGTGTGTATATGTATGCATGTGTGTGTGTATGCGTGTATATATGTATGCATATGTATGTATGTGTGTGTGAGTGTATGTATGTAATGCATGCAATGTATGTATGTAATGTAATGTATGTTAGGTAATGTATGTAATGTAATGTATGTAATGTATGTAATGTATGTATGAATGTATGTATGTATGTATGTATGTATGTATGTATGTATGTATGTATGTATGTATGTATGTATGTATGTATGTATGTATGTATGTATGTATGTATGTATGTATGTATGTATG
>CABFWB010008290.1:0-18865 GCA_902151455.1 Timema bartmani
ATAAAGGAAAATATAATTATTAATATATAAAGAAAAAAAAATATATATGTATAGAGGGGGAAATAAAGAACACCAAACAATATGATTTTTTTTTACAAAAATGTAAAAAGTATTACTATACTTGTAGCTTAACTGATTAATGTATCATAGAAATGTTTTAAATAGTCCAAAATATAATACATAACCGTTTGTCTATTGGAATTCATGAACTTGACCTTTTCTTGAAAGTGTAATTAATTTGTTCACCCTCAAACCAAACCCCCTTAATCCTCCGTACGTCCAAAAAAATCTAAGGTTTTTGATGACAGTGGATTGAAAGTCTTAAAGTCACCAACTTAGTGTTGCAATCAAGTTATTGGCCTCAGTGAACAACTGCCTTGAATAAAGTTCCGTAACGTATTTTTTATTTTCACTTAACTATCCTAACTCAACTAATAAAAGTGTAATTAAAAATAATTTCTTCTCTAATTGGTTCGCCGTTCAGTTAATTAACAGTGAGTGATGCAGAGCCCGAGAGCATGCAAGGCGGGAGAAAGCAATTACATGGGAACAACAGCCTCACTGTTTGTGATAAACAAGAAACAAGACCACGGATTAACGATGCTGCCTACTCCTCGCACGAAGGAATAGAAGAAACAAGACCACGGATTAACGATGCTGGCTTCTCGTCACAAAAAGGAATAGAAGAGACAAGACCACGGATTGACGATATTGGTTTCTTTTCGCACGAAGGAATAGAAGAGACAAGACCACGGAATAACTTTGCCGGCTTCTCGTCACACGAAGGAATAGAAGAGACAAGACCATGGATTAACTTTGCTGGTTTCTCGTCACACGAAGGAATAGAAGAGACAAGACCACGGATTAACGATGCTGGCTTCTCCTCGCATGAAGGAATAAAAGAGACAAGACCACGGAATAACTTTTGTGGCTTCTCGTCACACGAAGGAATAGAAGAGACAAGACCACGGATTAACGATGCTGGCTTCTCGTCACACGAAGGAATAGAAGAGACAAGACCAGGGATTAACGATGCTGGCTTCTCCTCACACGACGAATAAAAGAGACAAGACCTTGGCTTGACTATGCTAACTACTCCTTCCACGAAGGAATAGAATAGACAAGACCATAGTATTGGGAAAAAATTTAGAAACACTGCCTTGGAGCATATGACAAGCGAAGTGGGTCTAGTCAGGATTCAATTTCTAACCTAACCTCCACCAGCAATTCAAACTAGACAAGATGGACTACTTGGTCCTCAAGCCAACTGGTTCTGGTTCTATGAAAGCTAAGTGAATTTTTTTAATATTAAATATAAGACTATTAATTTTATATTTTGAAATATTTTAGCGATATTGCCTACTCTGCATGTGAAAAGATTGACACGTATTTCAAAAATATATTTTTCCTGTTTACAGACATATTCATACAAGGACTTATTTAATCCGTAATCAGTAAGGAAGATTCCACGGTCCGATTTAGTTAATAAGCCAATATTCTAAGTTGTAGACGATTTAAAAAATGCGTTAGCAAAAATACTACTTCAATATCAAATAAATAAACTCCATTCACGGTAGGAATTACTCTCTGAAAGGTCTTTTTTCCTACCCATATCCTACTATATAAAAGATTTCTGGTAGGGAAAAAGGCCTTTCAGAAAACAATTCCTACGGTGAACAAACTTTATGTTGTTATTAAGACTATTTTAAGAACTATTTAAGAATTTCTGGATTTTGTTTCAAGGTTTTATCTTTAAAATTCGCCTAATAAAACGTAAACACACTAACGTGGGAAATCCCTTCTTGACTTGCCGTGAAGCTACAGGTAGTCAAATCGTAAAAATATCAAAGTTATAACAATAATTAGTAGTATAACATTCTCTTCAAATATTTTCATCAAGGAGGGGTGAAAAGAATCGTTTATAGCACTTCCTAGTCAAATTTGAACATTTCTATAGATATTTTTTAATGGAAGATTTAAATCAACTTTTTCCACTTTTGACTGAATCAAGGTGCCCGGATTTCACAATTTCCACAGTTTGATTATTTTATAATTTCCTCGGGATTGGCGGTTTAAGTTGCTCTAAAGTGGAGTACACATTAGCAAACCGAACGCCGTCGTGAGCTCTTGTCTCGTGTTTGCCAAAATATTAGCTCAAGCCGTCGGACCATGCTGCGAACCCGTCGCGTCGCGAACTTTAAAGCGTCCAACTACGATTCTTCCCCATCCCATTTGTTTTAGCCATGTGAAATAGAAGAATTTGCTGCAGTGAGGGGAGAGAATCAGGTTCAGCAACTTTCCACGCTATGCGTAATAGCGCTCCGAAAATTCTTTTGATGCACGGGATCAAAACTGACTCCGTGTGGAACGGATCGCGTCGCAAACATCGAACAAAATTGTGTTCGCAACGACGTTCGTAGTCTCATAGACACAGGCGAACATGTTATGCGTCGGCCTATGTTCAGTGTTACGTCAACATTTGGTTCGCTAGTGTGTACTCTGCTTTAGAGCCAGTAAGTCTAAACTTTTAGCAACGTATTCAATGAAACATTTTGAATGATAATATCATAGGTAGGCATTTTACTGTTTAGGAATTACATTGCTCGGAAATAGCACGTTTATTTAAACAAGTTCCTCTTCTACGCCAGCCTTAAGCTAAAGTATTAAGATTCAGGGAAATTAATTTTAACTGAGGTCATTTTTCGCATAGACGTGAACAACTTTTTATCTCTCAATTAAAGTTATTTTGATGATAATTTCTTCTAAAAACTCACTTTTATTCCAAGAGAAGTGTACGGTGATAATAAATGCATTACTTTGCATTAAAAAAAGGATTAATTATCTCTTGCGTCATGTATATTTTTATTTGTTTTGTAATCTATAGTGATAGTTATTATTTTGTTTATTTTATTCGGCAGTTTATTCTGTAGAATCAAATCAAAAAATATTTTGTTTGGATACGTGAAACATCCAAACATAAGGACCACTTATGTGTATATATATATATATACATGTCTGTGCACTAAACGGATAAATTAAGGAATTTAAATAGAAATTAAGGAATTGCGCTGATCTTTTTTTCAGTTGAATTAAAAAAAAGGGAAGCATACTTTTCTTTTAGAATAGATTCAACTCAAAAAGTTACATATTTTGAATAATTAATTTGAAATTGAACTGTTTCACAGATTTTAGCAACTTTACTAAAATTGGCAAGAAGTAATCATAGCCTCCCTAGGGATATTAAAATCTTATCTGGTTATTCTGTTGAGGACCTGACTATAATTTAATCGATCCTACTGTGAACGTGGTATCTGCCCATTTAAGAAAGTTACGATGACAGCGGGTAATATCTGGCAACTTTACTGCAAAGAAATCCAAGGGCGGAACGTTATATAGTCATGTTTGCAGGTGATAAGGTATAAACTTGAATCTTATATTGGTGTACTGACACTGTGTTCTTTATATATATTTTCCCACTATCTATCCAAGTAAATATGGGTACAGTTCCTCTAAATTCTACCTTCCCAACCCTTAAATCTTTAAATGTGTATAGCCTGGATGTGTAGTAAGACGTGGTGTAAAAACAACGTTATGATAAATATCTTAGCATGTTTTAAAATGATGGACTAAAAAAATATATAATCAATAACTTGGTATTGATAATGTTTTAAATCCCATGTTTTTTTTTCCTGGAATGACTTTTTTAGATTATATTTTTGTGATAAAACAAGGTTCGGGAAATCAGTCATTAAAAAAGACAAATCAATAGCCTAGAATCATCAATCGAGAGGTTAAAAAAGTTCCGAGGATATTTTTAACCAACCTACGCCTGTTGCGTCAACTTGCCCATCCATTATTTTGCTGTGGAAAGCTTGTTACGGGTTGAATGCTTTCAGCACATGTACAATCAGCACATTTGTACAATCACTCTGACACGCAAGAGAGAAGAAAAGGACGTGTGGCAGAAAGAGAGAGGGGAATCAAAATAATAAAATAAAAACTACTAGCTCCTAGCGGCCAGATGAAAATATTGAATTGAATCTATAAGCTGACCAACATAATAAACAACAAAGTTCTAGGTTGGAAAGATAAAGTTTCTCACAACATAGAAATGTTAACATTTAGTACAAATATTACAAAACATTGATTTCGATACAGGCCTATTTTTTGTTTTGAAAATTTTTCATACTAAAACTACGTAATAAACACTCAATTAAAGTTAATTTCTAAGGGTTTATATTTTATTTCCACCACGTCTAACTACCCGTCCAGGATCATTTTATTTACGCCAGTAACTAAGGGACAAGAAAGATTTATTAAAAGGTATATTACCCGTATTTGTTTGGAAGAAGAATAGGAAACTATTTTGGAAATAAGCACCCCCAGTTCACCAGACATAGATATGAAGACCAACCTCCCTCGTTACCGGCAAAACAGACCATGTATGCCTAACATTTATACTGCGCTACCGGTTATCACTAATACATGTTTAAGGTTATTTTTGAGCTGCTTGATAAGTGATTATTAAAGTTTTATATACGTAAATAACATTACCACATAGCCAGTTAACAAACTTATTTATTATAAGAGATCATGATAGCAGTTAGAGTAAGTGTTGAGACGATGAGAAAACCTATTAAATTAAAATGTGGAATCCTTCCAAGATGCATTCAGATGGGATTCCAGCCAAGTCAAGTCCCCAATGGTTTTATATTTATATACATATATACATATATATATAGGTAAAAATGTAATATATACCGAGTTGTCAAGTAAATAAATTGAATAAGATATTAAATCACCAATCTTACATTAGTATTGGATTTATTATTTAAATTGTGTTGTATTGATAAACTTAGATATAAATGTTATAAATTAAATGTTACGTGTAAAGTTAATGTTCGTAGTTCACATTGGTGGTCATAAAAGTTTAGTGTTATGGTTCGCGATTCAAGCCCCGTGGAAAGCAAAACATTTGAAATATTATTTGTTTCTTGACATGGACTCATTACATGCGGGGATAGTTCATTTTGTAAAATTGTTATCAGTTCACAACTGAAATCACTCATCCAGATTTAATAAAGTGTTTATTCAGCGTTATTGTTGTACAGAAAATGGTAAATATTATGCTAGTCGAAATCACACGCGCTGCTATTTCACTTCTTAGGGAACTGGGATGATTAAAGGGGGATTAGAACAAGATTGATCCAATCTAGTGAACGACACGGAATAATTACGGTCTTGACTCTGATTTGGTGATTAATAAAAAATTATGTTTTGTCTCGATGAACGTAGGTATTAATTTTTCAGTGACTACTGCGCAAGTGTTCTCTTCATTTTCCAACAATGCTGTTGACGAAGATTCTGCTTTTAGAATATTCTAGTAACGGGATGCACCCGTCCCTCGTCTTTTCCCCCTTAGCCAACAAGCTTGGATAGCCATAGAGAGAGAGAGAGAGAGGGTGAAAACGTTACACTACAAAGATATATTTGCAGTGAAGTATAGTGTGAATTAAATAAATTTGTAATATTATTACGTTGGACTAGTTCTGATTGTCTCTATTAATTTATCAAAAAGGATGTGTGAGATAAAATCGTTACACACAATACAATTGCACCAACTTTCGCATGTTGTTACTATAGCTTGGAATATGAATTTCAAAATAGATTTTTGGTAGTTAAGTTTTCCTCATAAATACAAACAAATCATTTTGTTAATCACAGTAAAAACTATTTATATAATACATTAAATATACATATTTTTTCCAACTCAAATGGTTTATATATAAAATTTAAAAAATAAATATAAAAAAGAATGAAAAATTCCCCTGTAATTTTTTTTAATTTGTAAAAATATAACGGTTTTTTATTTATCATGTAAAACTATTCCAAGGGTACCCATTTTGAACTTAAGCTTCAAGGCCAATATTAAAAAAATTCCCATTTTATATAATTTGTCGTAAGTAAGCAACACTTAAATTAATTAACTTTAGACATGCATTATTATTGATTAAGTAAAGTAGTTCCCGATTCCAATTTTGAACAAAATCGTTAAAGTTAGTTTCAAAATAAATGGTATGAAACAGTCAAACAAACTTTCTCGCATTGTATACTATAGCTACGAAGAAAGCTTTCAAAACGAGTTTTTCAGTAAACTACCCTTTAGTAAGTTCTTCTTATAAAAACAAACACATTATCTTGTTTTTTTTAGCACCACGTCTTAATACCTGTTCGGGTTATACGCCTATGTACTAATTGTACTAATGGGTTAGGTATTAGGAATGCTTAATATAGAGGAAATGCTCCTGCATTTGCGTGGGGGGAGAGTGGAATACCATTTAGGGAAAAGCACCCTTAGTTCACCCAACCGGAATCGAACCCCGATCACTCCGTCTTCGGCAGTCTAGTCAAAAATTAGATTAGTGTGTTGTGCCGGTGACGTACGAGCTGTCCTCCCCACCACTTTCTATCAGGCGCGCAGTGGTCTGTCGCGGCTCTGGAGAGTAGTTTCGATTCCCGCCGCGAGAGCGGTGCCGAGCCTGGTATTGGCAAACTCGTCCGTCACTGGAACCACGACGCGCTCGACACTCTTACGACCGCTCGCTTGGGATGCGCAAGCCAACCTCTGTACGCTAGTTTAAGTTGTGGAATAAAACTGTTGAACCCTGGAAAGAAGTGATTTATTATCATTTTAACATTTAGATGACATGGGTCCACAACTCCTAGAGCAATGTTGCAGACGGAGAAACGAGAGAGTCGTTTCAGTGCTAGACCACGCGGCCACCGAAGCGCGTAATCATCTTGTTAATCACAATATACAACCTTTATAAATAAATGTTAAACCATTTAAAAAAATTTTTTTAGTGTATTTCAAATTTTCAAAAGTAAGTCATTTATAAACTACCCTAAAATAATTTGTAAAAATAAATATATATTCTTATTTAATTTGAAAAACTATTTATTCCCAGATATTGATTTTGAGCAAAGTCTTGAAGGCAAATTTCAAAACATTTCAAATTTTCTATAATTTGACGTAAGTAAACTAACATCCAATTAAATTATTTTATAAATATAAACAAACCATATAAATGACCAAGTAAATCAGTCCATCCCCCAATACCAATTTTGAAATAAATCATTAGAATATATTTTTCAAAAATTTCAAATTTTATAAAAATCAGTCATCAGTTAACTACTATAAAATGACTTTTAAAAAATGTATAGTTATGAATAGAGTAAAAACCTTAACAGATACTAATTTTGAACCAAATCACCAGAGCATTTTTTTTAAATTTTGAAACTAAAAAAAAAATTATCAGTAAACTATTCCTAAACGAGCTTCCCCCAAAAAACAAAGTAGGCCTATGCAGTTTTTTTGTCATGTCTAACACTTCCCAAATATAAGCCTACATTTTAAACCAAATCATTAGAAACATTTCAAAGTATTTCAAGTTTTCTAAAATAACCATTTAGTAAGAACTAGCCTTTACAAATTTTTATCCAAAAACCAAGTACACGGTAATATTTAATAGCTTCTTAATTATGGATTTTAATCGAAATAGTTAGAGAAACTTTCAAAAAATTTGGAAATAAAATATCAATCCTTACTAAATTAGCATTAATTAAATGGCTAGGGTCTAAATTAAAAATAAACGTCACGAGGTATAGCTTTATATAAATATCGAGTATGAACAAAATCCATCAGACCATTTGAGAGCTGTGACCACGGAGAGACGGAGAGATAGAAAGACAGACATACAGACAGACATGGGAATAAAAAGAATTGTATTATCCAATTTTTTTGATTCTGGTACACATAAAACATAAGGATTCATAATAATCTCTCAATGTAAAACAAATTTCACGACTATAATAATTTATTTTTAGATAAAAAATGCAAAAAATTATTGCTTAGCTAAAATGTGTTAGAAAATTCCCCAAAAATATCTTTAAAATTGTAATATGAACAACAGTTATGTTTTAATTCAAAGATAATCAAAGGTAGCCTAAATTTGTGTTGTTGTGTTGTTTGTGTTGTGAATATTATGTAACTTTACAAGCATAATATTGGAAGGAAATTTAATTAATTTAAAGTAATGGCTATTAACTGGCTGGTCACCACATTCGCCAGTTGTGTCGCAAAATTGTCGGCGTTAAATGGAAACCATGGGTGCCATGTTCGTTTTGTGTCCTGTGGCTATTTATTTCACAACACAATACAATTTTTCCTGACATTTACCTAACAGATAGGCCTAAATTTGTCCACACGAAAACTATGTTATTAATTGACAGCTACTAGGGTTTTTAGCGAATATCATATTAGATGAACGTATATTTCTGGAGATCTTATGAATGAATATAAGCCAGCCAAGCCGATTCTGATCTCTAAATTTCAGCGAACGTTTGGATCAACCCATGAGATCTCAAATAAATAAAACAAAATAAAATACTTATTTCCTCCCTAAGACTATGATCTATCTGTCAACCAATTAATAAACCTAAATAAACTTAATATCAAGAGGTGTTGATATAAATAAACAAGGGCAATTTATAATATACGTAGTATTATTATTATTATTATTATTAGCACCACGTCTTACTACACGTTCGGGTTATACGCACACTATACGTAGTAGTACGTCCCTATGGATCTGGTGACCCATACACAGAGTCCATGTATTTGTACTTAATTCCATGGAAAAACTTATATTGAAATAATGATGCTAACAATCAACATAAAAAAAATGCAATATTGTTAGGGTAATTAGATCTCGCAGGTTATGGTTGGCAGGAAATGCAGCGCAAATAAGAAACTAGAATCACGTTCAAGGTATTAATTGGAAAACGCGATGGGAAGATACCATTGTGAAGACCTAAAGGCAGATGGGAAGATAACATTAGAATGGACCTGAAAGATATAGGGTATAATGTGGAGGACTGGATAGAACTATCTCTAGATAGGGATAGGGTGTAATGTGGAGAACTGGATATAACTATCTCGAGATAGGGATAGGGTGTAGTAAGGAGAACTGGATAACACTATCTCGAGATAGGGATAAGGTGTAGTGTGGAGAACTGGATATAACTATCTCGAGATAAGGATAGGGTGTAGTAATGAGAACTGGATAAAACTATCTCGAGATAGGGATAGGGTGTAATGTGGAGAACTGGATATAACTATCTCAAGATAGGGATAGGGTGTAGTAAGGAGAACTGGATAACACTATCTCGAGATAGGGATAGGGTGTAATGTGGAGAATTGGATAGAACTATCTAAAGATAGGGGTAGGGTGTAGTGTGGAGAACTGGATATAACTATCTCGAGATAGGGATAGGGTGTAGTGTGGAGAACTGGATATAACTATCTCGAGATAGGGATAGGGTGTAATGTGGAGAACTGGATAGAACTATCTCGAGATAGGGATAGGGTGTAGTGTGAGGAACTGGATATAACTTTCTCGAGATAGGGATAGGGTGTAATGTGGAGAACTTGATAGAACTATCTAGAGATAGGGATAGGATGTAATGAGGTGGACTGGATAGAACTATCTAAATATAAAGATGGGGTGTAATGAGGTGGATAGGCTAGAACTAGCTCAAGATAGAAATATGTGCGTACTTTGGTAATTGTGTCAATAAACTTTCAAACTCCTGATGCGATAAAGTACTTAAGTAAATAAATAACACATATGTATGTAAACTACCCCTAAATGAACTTTCCCCCAAAATATGTATACATATATATATGCTCATTCTACAAGATATATACTAGTCTATATATATATATATATATTTCACTTTGAATGAGCACTTTAAAGGTTATCTATCTTATTTTGTATTGCTACTAGTATTTACTTATTAATTTAGTTGGGTTGATTTTCCACCTAGTTATCTATCAGTAATGGGTTGATTTTATATCAAGCATGTCAAGCTTGTGGTAAATGAATTGATAAATTACACTTCTCCCCTTTCCCCACGAGAAAGTCAGTTAAAGTTGATGTAGGGATGAGGAAGGAAGCATTTTAAAGGTAATCTACCAGCATTTGCGTAAAAGAAGAGTGGAGAACTCTTTTGGAAAAACCACCCTCAGTAGACCCAACCAGGATTCTATTACCTAATTTTCCCATTATCAGTATGTCAGTCTAACGCGAGAGCGACGCCTTAGACCATTTGACCACTGAATCTGATATTAATATTTTATAGTGAAATAACAGCGCCAATAAATATTTTTAAAAAATTGTGTGATTGGTGCACCCAATTTTTACTCTTTCTTCGGTAGCGACTTATTAAAAATGTTGAATTAACACACCAAATATATGCAATGTTTGTTTTCGCTTATGAACTAAAAAAAAAAATACCCGATGAACCACGAATCACGCATTAGATTTAAGCCCAACATGCATATTAATATTCTGTGAATAAAAGGTTTCAAATTTCTAGTTAAAATAGTATTCTTACTGTACCATCTCAATTCTCTTTGTTCTAATAATACAAACTAATTAAGGTTTTCTTGAAACTAGAATAGTGACAATATTGTTTGTTTATAATAAGGAAACTGAGGAGTGGAAGTGGTAACATAATGATGAGTTACATACCATGTACTCATCACAAGACATGGTTAGGATGATCAGTCTCGTAGATTACAGTGGACAGGAAATGCAGCGTGAATAGAAGAATCTTGTTCAGGGTATTGCCTGGCAAACCCAATGGGAAGAGACCATTGGGAAAAGATAGACGCAGATGGGAGGATAACATTAGAATGTACCTTAAAGAGATAGTTCTATCCAGTCTGCCTCATTACACACTAACTCAAGATAGGGACATGGTATAATGAGGTGGACTGGTTAGAACGAGCTCAATATAGAAATAGGGTGTAATAAGGTGGACTGGATAGAACTACCTCGAGATAGGGATAGGTGGCGTACTTTTTAAGTGTGACAATGAACTTTCGAGTTCACAATACCATAGAGTAATTAAAAACTGTGGCCCCTTGAGTGTTTTTATTATTTTCACTGTGGCTCATATGATCAAAAGTGTTTAACACGTCTGCTATGGATTATTATGGTGTATTTTATCTTCACGTATAGACATACTTCAATATTGGTGTATACAACTCCGAGAAAGCTTAGGGTTTTGCAAAAAAAAAAGCAATCTACCTTTATCGGTGGATTAGTCTTACCTGGTTTGTCGACGACGGATAGGTCCAGTATCGAATTCTGGTCGGGTATACTGAGAGTGCTTTTTCCTAGATTGTTTTCGACTCTACCTCAACGCAATTTTAGATTCATTTCCTCTAAAACTATAGCTTACTCATCCCCACCCAATTAGAAAAATTGCTCGGGGATTCTTTTTTCAGAGTTTTTTAGCACAATGCCTCCACGCCTTCCTGCCCGTTCGAGCTATAAGCATATTATGTATTAATTACGTTTATATGTTAAAGATGAGGAAGGCTGAATTTATAAGAAGTTTACCCGAATTTGTGTGGAGAGAATGGAAAATTATTTCAGAAAAACCACCCTCAGTACCCCCGACCGGGATTCTAACCCCGATATCCACGTCATTGGCATTTCAGTCTAATGTGAGAGTGACGCCTTAGGCCAATCGGCAACAAGCGGGTTTTAGCAAAGGTTCGAAGTCTGTCATAATTATAAAATTCATCACTTCCAGTCCTTGGAAATTAAATTTGGGGAAATACTGATGAGATATTATACAGTTCATTGTTGGAAGTTGAGAAACTTCCTGTTTTTTTGCTTTTTTTTTCTATTGCACGTCATGCCCACTGGACGACCAACTAAAAGCGGGAAGCCAAATACATTTGACCTCATGAACTGTGAGCCCCCGCTTTACTTCCATAGAGAAAACAACTAGTAGAAGTAATGCAATCACACGGTTCACAGAGGCTAAATGCAAACACAAACACTAAACCAATATCACGTCAAACATGCAGATTAAAATTACTACCATTACAGACATCAAAGATAAATCCGTTAATGAAGTCCAGGTTTTCAAAATGCAATGATGTTTCAGTGACAAATAGAAAGAAAATAGCAGACGATTACGTCCCTTGATTAAAGGAAAGGTAAACAAAACTATCAATACGTGTGGAACTTGGGCAATATGTATGTAAACAAATGCTCATGTTGCTATTATTTCGAAATAGATTAAGTGTTTGTACATATGATCCGAAACGTGAACTGCTCCTCGTAGTTTTACTTATGTGTTATATCACGATATAATTTGTGTTCCACCTGCTTGTGACATAGCAGCAAGTTAATAAACGATTTCCCATGCTAATGTGATTTTATTTGGCTAGTTTTATAGACATATAACTGAAAAAATATCATAAATTAAAAAATCATATAAAAAAGTCTTATACTTTGATAAAATATGGTGAGTATGCGATAAAGAGTGTTTTAGAGAAGATATAAATGTTTATTTGAGGTGCGTGTGTGAGATATTAATACAATTTATTTTTTAGTTTTGTTCCATCTTAAGCTGGGAGAAAAATATATATATAAAGATGATTATGTGTCATCCTATTTGTGATAAAAATACACGAGAAAGCAATTGAATTTTTACTACATAAAAGTTAGTAATTTTTTCCCCACTCTTCTGACTACCCGATCGTGTTCCCAACGGTAATTATTTCTGTAGAAAGCTGACCTCGGTTGTCGTGGGTTCAAATCCAGCAGGGATTGACAGATTTTCTTGAGAAATAAAAGTCCGTAGCACAACTTTCTTCGGAGGGAAAGTAAAGCTATCGATACATGTCGATTGTAGCATGTAAAAGAACCCTGGAAGGTATTTGAAAATACTTTTTCTGGCAAAATTGATAGGCTTTCTCGCTCTCACTTATAGAAATTCTCGTTTCCTGATATAATCAGTCGGTTCAGAAAGTGTAGGTTAAATACCTGCAATAAATGAAAATGAAAACTCTAAAGGAGCTAGTAATGAGTAAGGTAGCATTTAAAAGAAATGTAATCGCATTTATGTGGAGGAATAGAGGGAAAACATTTATAAAACAACACTCAGTACACCCGACTTGGATCTGAACCCTTATTTTCCCATCACTGTTTTAACAGACATGAGGAGCAGAACATTTATTCCACGTGTACTACGGTGCATGATAAATAATTTATACACCTGTGTAGTGTTGTAATCATAGGTTTAGTAAATAAAAACTTAACTAAATTATCATCTTATTTGCGTTTAAATATATCACGCGAATAGAAGCTGGGGTTCTTTATTTGAAAGTCAGATGGCAACTGAACCAATACTATAAGATCTTTAAAAAAAAAATATTTAAAAACATCCACTAAACAACGCTATAATTACTCTAGTTTAACTTAAAAATACCAAGTTGATTTTAAGTTTTTTCTTTTTATTTGGGGGAGGTTATAGAGACAAGTTTACAGAGTTGAAAGACAGATGCAGACAAGCTTTCCTGTATGTACAAACACAGCTGTGAAAATACTTCGCTATGCGTTACTTTCTTAACATGCTGCAAGATTTAAAGGATGGGCCAACTCAACATCCACATATGCAAATAACACATGGTTGGTGTTTGAAAAGAGTGTTCGGGAGATTATTTTAAACGTGACTCAACGAAGCAACGAAAACCATGTACTTCCTACATAATCCACTTCACTAGGAACTAGAAAGCTGAATGCCGGACTTACAAATATACGACGCCTATCCCTATCTTGAGCTGGTTTTATCCAGTCCACCTCATTACACCCTATTTATAAATTGAGCTAGTTCAAACCAGTCCACCTCATTACACCCTATCTCTTTCAGGTCCATACTCTATAACATATAAAACACTCCCAATCGCGCTGCATGTGGTGATGCATGACATTACTCCAAACATTTAATTTATGAGCTGAAAAATATTTTGGTTGGATTAATTACTGTGTGCCACGTCTTACAACCTATACAACATATTCACATTTATAGGCCTATGCTCAAGGTGTGGTATGACAACAATATAATTAAGCTGGTATGTACAGTACGCACATTTTGCGTGGAGAAATACAGGAAAACTACCCACAGTATAACCGATTGACATTCAAGCACCAACCTCCTCGTCCCTTACAAACTAGACTAAACGAGTTAGATGCCTTAACTTGCGTGCCAAACATTACTGGTAGGATTTATTTTAAATATGATATCAAGAAATTAAATTTATTTATTTCAACGACGCCTAGGCTGTAGGTACAATTATTTGAAGACGTCATGTACCGGTGGTTGGTTGGCCTAAAACATTATACTATAAAATTGATCTCTGCGGAAATTGCCTCAATCACGAAATTTAAATCCACCATTTGAAGGTTGTTCTATTGTTTTACATTGAAAAGACCTCAGTCAGATCACCAGAAATATGTTTAGTTAATGTAATAATAATAAGGGCTTTATCATTGAGTGATAAAATTTATTAATAATATAAATATTACATCGAAGTAGTTATAATGAAAATGTTATAAATTTTACATGAAATATTTATACTATTATTACTATTAATAATGATAATATATTTGTAATATTATTACTATTTATATTAATACATATATATATTAATATTACAATTCATATTTTTTTAATAGTATCAATCAATTTTAATTAAAATATGTAAATATTAAGAGTATTAATAATTAATTGAAATATTAAAAATATTAAAGAGATAATTATAATATTATAGAAATATATATAATAGTATAATCATTATTTTATTATTAATACTTATTTTACTATAATTATCAGTGATTTTAATTTTCTAGAAATATTTATAATATTATAACTATAAAAATAATAATGATTAGTATCAATATTATTTTATTTTGTGAAAATCGTATGAATGTCTAGTTATAGTAAATTTGAGTCTCATAAATTAATTCTTTCAAACTAACAATGGTATGGGAAAAGCATAAATAAAGCAAATTTAAGCCCTTATAACTCGTGAACTGTAAGTGGTTAGAAATGGGCAATAAAATTTTGATGGTTGAATGACTTTTAGAAGGAATCCAGTGGTAGGGAATGTGTGAGTCATAGGCTTACTTTGTAGATCCTGACCATCCGCTCATTATATGGTTTAACACTGAAAAGTGTTGCAGACGCTTAGAAATCCCGGATTATTTATGAGGTGGTTTGATATATTTTTATATTCTTTTCAGCAAAATTTAGGCGAAAGATTCTTACCAGTCAATCCTACATTATCTTAAAATTTTCTTTTTTGACCCTTTCAAAACGTGACTTTATTTCATAGAGGAAGGCTAGGTCCAAGTTTATAACCTTTTGCTTTAATCTTAGAAGTATACATTTTCACATGATGAATTAAAAACAAAACTTTTGACTCAAAATTTTAATTTTATAACTCAACAGAAACCTTCTGATAATTTTCATTTACAGTATATTGAATTCAATATTTTTAAAAATCTAACAACTTTTTTAATAATGCGGCATTTCTAAACGACTGCAACAAGTCCCAGTGCTCTATCACATCCCTCTTAGTAATTGTACTTGAACCGAACTTTTTTTAACACCACGTCTTACTAGCCATTGATTTTATATGCTTATATACTAATTATGCTAATGGGTTAAGAATGAGGAAGGTTGAATTTAGAAGTGTACCCGCAATTGCGTGGAGAAAGAGTGGGAAACCATTTATAACAAACCAACCTCAATAAACCCAACCGGGATCGAACCACGATCATTGGCAGTCGTTCCTATTGTGAGAGTATTGTCTTAGACCAAGCAGCCACTAAAGTGTGTCCGAACGTATTTAATTACAATGCCAGAAACACACATATTATATACACAAATAATGGCATAGTATTATTTATACTTTAACGTGTGATTAAATTAATTTTTATTCAAGACTCTCAGACCTAGTATTTATAGTTGGGATTCAGAGATCAGCTAGTCCCTCATTAGACCTAAACTTCTAATTATTACTCCAATACTGGGAGCTACATTGACTTCAGAGGCTAGATTATAAAAATGACTCTAAATAATGTAAAAAAGGAGGGTAGGGAAGAACCTGGCCAAAAGGTTATCCATAACCCACCTTTCCAACCCCTTTCAAAACAACTCCTCACAAGATGGATACGTAGATATTCTCTACGTTTCGTTATTAGAATATAGTTCAAAAATGATTTTTACCGAATTCGGTGGCCACATGGTCTAAGGCGTCACTCTCGTGTTGGATAAGAGGGATATCAGGGGATATAATCCTGGTAGAGTGTACTGAGGGTGGTTTTTCCAAAATGGTTTTCCACTCTTTCACCATCCAAATGCTGGTAATCTTCCTCCAAATTCAACCTTCCTCATCCCTAACTCAGTAGCGTAATTAGTGTATATGCGTATAGCATGAACAGTTAGTAAGACACGTTGCTAAATATAACACCTTTTTTTTGCTTTTGTTTTGCACCACGTCTTACAGCCCGTTAGGGCGATAAACATATGTATTAATTACGCCAATGTGTTAAGGATGAGGAAGGTTGAATTTAGAGGAGGCACACCCAAATTTGCGTGGAGGGAGGGTGTAAAACCAATTAGGTTAAATCACACCCAGAGCACGCGATCGGGATTCAATACCTCGATCACCCCGTCATAGACAGCTAAGTCTATCGCGAAAGGGACGCCTAAATATGTATTTGAATTTTATAACATACTCGTGGAAGTTTTTGTTTGAAAATATTAATGTTTTTTATTAATCTAGATTTAAAACCCCACTTTCAGCAGTACCAAACATTCCTTCGGTTAAAAACCATGGAGTTCGTAAATGTTCAGACTCGGTGAACATGAATAATTGAAACGTCAATTCAAATTGGGGTGGTGCGTTGCTGTGTGCTTTGAATAAAAGTTAAGCTCTTTGTTCTATTTTATATATATATATATATATATAACAAATTAGGGTTTTTGCCTCTAACTATTGCTAAACCGAGATAAACGTATGGGAAATTAATTACTATGTTATAAAACTTCATATTGATGAAAACAGCTCACAAATGTCATTCATATTGAAAATATAATCACTCTAAAAAAGCGGAATTATCCATCCACTAGTGATGAGTGTTCGAATGATTGTGAAAAAGTATGAATATTTTATTCAAATTGTATGTGCAATATTAATAAATTCAAGACCCTTGTACAATCCAAATCACAAAAAAAGTGGATGGAATTTTATTCAGTTTCACTGAAAGCTGAAACACTACTATTTGAGTAATATTTAAGTGTAATAAGGGTAGTGGTAAAATATCAGTTTTATACCTAATAGATCACTACTATTCTCCCATGAGAACTAATACTGGTTCAGATAACGTAAGTTGGATCACTGTTCTCCCCTAATAGGCCTAGTAGGACTAGTATTGATACAACTTACGTCAAAGGGATCACTACTCTCTCATAAGAATATTATTGACCCAAATGACGTTAGGTGGATCACTTTTCTTGATTATGGCCAAACCCACTTTGGTGGTTACATGATTTAAGGTCATGATCACTTTCGAAATTTTCTGAATTTATGATGACGTGGAGATCAGGGTTCAAATCCTGCTCGAGTGTACTAAGGGGTTTTTTATTTTACAAATGGTTTCCCACTCTTCCTCGACGCAAATTTGGGTACATTTTCCCTAAATTCCACCTTCCTAATTCATAGCCATTCGTGTAAATATGAAGATATTTGGAATGGTTGACAAGAAGCAGTGATTATCTAGTAGATCTACCCACCAATCTTGGTTGGATAGAGCATTTTGTGTATGGGCTTAGCTTTTAATGATAGTTTGGTTAATAATTTTGGGTTTGAAGAATTATTTCGAGTTTAAATATGTTCAGTATGAAAGTTAAGGGCAGTTTTGCGAAAATATCTGCTTTATTAATCGAGTGGAACAAAGCGTCACTCTCGCAATATACTTGATTGCCAATGACGCTGAGAATGGGTTTCGAGTCCCGGTTGGGTGTGGTGATGGTGATTATTTCTATATGGTTTTTCCCTTTCCCTAATACATGAAAATGTGGGAGCGTGTCCTATTAATTCAACCCTCCTCATTCCTAAACCTTTAGTGTAATCTCTAACTTTAAAAAAGAGGTTTGTTTGCGTGTTTGCGTGTATGTTCCAGATAAACTCGAAAACCACTAACTGATTTAGACAGGGTTTTCCCTATGGTATGTGTTCCTTATGCTCTCAAAACGGATATAGGCTAAATTATTTCCGGTTAAAACCAGGGCTGTGCAGTCGGTACACCAAGCCTTCGACTCCGACGCTTCATAAATGGCTAGTCTACGAGTAATTACTGATTTATAATAAAAATAATGTATTTATTTAGTACCGCGTCTTACTACCCGTTCGGGTTATATGCTTATATATTAATGGCTCTGATTGTTTTAGGGATTAGGAAGGTTATATTTAGAGGAAGTGTAGCAACATTTGAGTGGAGGGAGAGTGGAAAATAATTTTGTGAAAACTATCCTCAGTACACCCGTCTGAGATTCAAACCTCGATCTTCCCGTAATTGTCAGTCTAGTCCAGCGGTTCCCAAACTGTGCTCCGCAAAACATCTCCAAGTGCTCCGCGAATAGATTGGATATAAAACTAAATAAAATGTCACACGATATCAAAACTGTGAATTTGTGCGTCCATGAACCACAGTTCAGTATTGGATAGAAATTATTTACACTCTGCACGCGGTGAAACCAGACAGAGAGACTAGAGGGTGCCAGTTCACTCCATCTCCCTGAGAACTTCGCCACGCTTTCAAATACAATTGTTTGCTTCGACTCCTTTATTTAATTTTCTGGGAAGTTTCTATTGCATATTAAAAACTCGTGTTTCTTCGCACCTTCAGTCAGTTGAAGTTCAGTCAGTATA
>CABFWB010008291.1:5949-18865 GCA_902151455.1 Timema bartmani
TTAGGAGTTAGCTACTATCACCCCTGGACTAGAACCCTTAGGAGTTAGCTACTATCACCCCTGAACTAGAACCTTTAGGAGCTAGCTACTATCACCCCTGGACTAGAACCCTTAGGAGTTAGCTACTATCACCCCTGGACTAGAACCCTTAGGAGTTAGCTACTATCACCCCTGAACTAGAACCTTTAGGAGTTAGCTACTATCACCCCTGGACTAGAACCCTTAGGAGTTAGCTACTATCACCCCTGGACTAGAACCCTTAGGAGTTAGCTACTATCACCCCTGGACTAGAACCTTTAGGAGCTAGCTACTATCATCCCTGGACTAGAACCTTTAGGAGCTAGCTACTATCATCCCTGGACTAGAACCCTTAGGAGTTAGCTACTATCACCCCTGAACTAGAACCTTTAGAGCTCGTTGAGACGGGGTGGATGGAACCACGTAGTATCGAGCTGTATTGAGCTCCATACATTCACTCACACGAGTCGGGGCGGTTCAATCGTCCGAGCGGTCTCCGCTGACCTCCCGCCAGGAACTCGATACCGCGCGGCTCGTGTTCTATGAATTTCAATAAGAGCGTTCAGTTGACGAGCGGACTCGGCGTGATTTGAACGTAGGCAGAGGAGTGAATTATGGAGCGTTTCGATACAGAACATTTTGTTGACGAGGTGGAGAAAAGGCCTGCCATATGGGACATGGAATGTGAAGAATATTCCAACGAGATACACAAAAATCTAGCTTGGACGGAATTGTTGGAACTATTCACCGACGCCAGGGATTCATTGGAAAAAAATAACTTTTTTACAGATATTTATTATTAGCTATCATCACAGATATTTATATTATATAAAAACAGTAGGCCCGCGACTATCCGGCCCTATGTACTATCCGTGTTATAAATGTCAAGGTTTGGGTTTTGTAAATATTAACGATGTTTTATTTAACTTTCCTTTTATATTCCGCACGGATTCCGCGACGTCTGAACAGTTACCAATTTCCACGCGGACAAATCCGCACCGTCTGAACTTAGTCTTAACGTGTATTGTCTGGAGGTGCAGCCAGAACTTGTTCCACAACATCATCAAAGTTGGACTCATCTTCATCATCTTCATCGCCTGTCATTCGCATCCATCTTCATCTCTCTGTACGATTGTTACACGTCACCGGGAACACGCAAATTGAAGTGAATTGCATCAATTTACCAAATTAATTCTCCCCAACAGGGCCTCAGCCGATCCACTGCTCCGACACAACGTTATCACTCAATAAGTAGATAATGGAAAGAAAGTGTTAAAAGAGAGGAAGGGGGATTTTGGATCGTAGAGAAGACCAATATTAACTGGAATATTGATCACGCTCCAGTATCTGTCCAGAGATATAACAATGGAATTAATAATGCCATTATAACAGGATACAATGTGTTTCCTGTCGCTATGCGATCGGACAAAGCCATTAATTACTATTCAGTAATCAGCGGCACATCGCTTTGATACAGCTCGAACATTAGAAGAGAAAAGAATAGACGGGCTGAGAATGTTGGTTTGTCATGGTGAATGGTTTGAAACTCACCGTCAACAGGGGAAGGGTTGACAAAGAGAGGGGGGGGGGATAATGGAGTTCACATAGTTGATGTTTATTAGATGAATATTCGACATTTCAGAGGACATAAAACGTTATTAGTCAAACTGGATCAAGGATAACTCACATGTTTTACTCTAATGACGTGTGCACCAAAACATTGTGATAAGCTTTAATAAATGTTCGCTGATAATTGTTTTAAATTGAAACGTAATTAATGAAATTAATTATGAATACAGTATTTTACACGCCCATTTTTATTACTGAAACTTTGTAATTTTAAGTAAATCTTAGACATGGTCAGAATATATTCGGTTAAAGATTTGACCTTTAAAGCTATTAGTGGAAAATTTGGATAACACTTACGAATGATTGTCCCTTTTTTTCACCACCTCTTACTACCCGTTCGGGCTATAGGCAAATAGGCCAATTAAGCTAATTTGCTTGGAATGAGAAAGATATAATTTAAAAAACTGTATCCGCGTTTGTACCAAGAAATAAACTAAATATTTCAATCATAGCATTTTTATTTTACAAACATTTAATCTTTAAAATGTTTTAATCCGTACAATCTCTTAGGTGTTTGTTTTGTGACCACTAATATAATATTCACACAATATAATAATTCTACTCTTGTAAGAATTTTAATTCTGTCAGTTAATATTTTATTTAGTTTTAATTTGTTCTTGAGAGCACTTTTATGCACGTGGCATTTGCCACCCATTAAAAAAATGGTATGGAACTCCGCACGGACTTTCTCACTTCATTGTTTAAACATGGATATATTTACTCAAAACTCGTATTACATGCATCGTAAAACGAAATAATATATAATAGCAAACCCGAGAAAAAATTGCATTATACTTACGTTAAACATTTTTTAACTCACAGATTTAAAATCTTTTGATTTTCTTTTTACGGAATTAAATTCCTCACTAGTATATTTGAATAAAAAAAAATCAATATTGGGTCCACGGGGGTCAATACTTCGTATTAAAACTTCGACTTATTAAAATTTTCAACATTTCATTAGGGGTTGCATATCTTAAGGCTATCGAAATTTTATTAAATTTCTCATTTATAAATTTTTACCAATAAAAAAGGTAAATATTGACTATTGACTCTAAAATGATAGAGCTAGATCATTGCTGTACAAACATTTTCCCTAAGAGGTTAAAGGAAAAAGAACATAATCTTTTTGAGAGACTTACTTATCTACTTACTCTATGGAATTAGAGAATTATTGCGTCAAAACTTAAGTAGTATCGCTCTACAACTAAAGCTCACAAAATTGTATAAGTATATTTACCAATATCTCCGAAACTATTGGTTTTATAAGAATATATTTTCCATAAAAGCTTTTTATTTAATAGTACTACACTTTTTATTTATTTAGTATCTCAAATAGTTGCGGAGATATGGAAATTTCCGCTCCTATTAGTATCCTAAAATTCCTGTTCATAGGAAAATGAAAATAGTCATTTTGTTTATAATATTAATCAACGCCTACATACAATTTTTAATCAAAATCGCTGGAGCCAATTTTGAGTAAATCGATTTTTTTCTCTTTTCACCCTTTATTAAACTAATATTAATTTTAGGGTTAGACAGACACATAGATAGACGGAATAGCAAAAATCAATTTTTAGGTCTCAGGGGGTCATGAAACGTCAACATCCATCAACATTTCAGTTTAGATTTTTTTGACGAGCACTATACTTTCTTTTAGTGTTCGAAATGCTAATATATATGCGTTTTGCTTGAAAATTATTGGTTTTATAAAAATATGTTTCAAATAGAAAGATTTTTACTATACATATATATACATATTTGCAATGATAAGTAATTTCATATATCAAATAGTTTCGGAGAGATGATTAAAAATGAGAATTTACGCATCAGACCGGAACCCTTTTGCCGAAATAATGAGAGTAGCTATTTTGTTTATAATATTTATCAATGCTTGGAAATTAAATTCAAGCAAAATTGTTAGAGCCGATTTTGATGAAAGTGATTTTTTTTTGCCCTTCAGTAAACTACCCTTAATTTTAGGGTTAGATATCCAATTCTAAAAACCCTTGTGGCAACCCTATGAAAACAATAGATAAGTTACCAAGTTTTAGCCCTATCGGTAAAATAGTTTAGGCTCTATTCCAAAGTACAGTCAGACAGATAGACAGACAGACGTAAATGCAGAACACACTTTTTCGGATTCGGGCGGTCATGAAACGTCAAGATTCATCAAAATCTAGAAATCGATGTTTTTGACGATCACCATACTTTCCATAGCGAGAAAGTAAATGAACGTGAGTTTGATTACAAACAATGACGATCATGTATCATGTTAATGTTAATGCAACAAACTGTCAGATATCAGATTCTGCATCTATTTAGTAATAGTTTAAATTTTATTAATCTTATTATTATTTCTTTCTGCTGGACACTCTATTTTTATACTTTAGTTTAATATATTTTTAAACAAATATTTTATATTTCCAACTTAAATACCACCATATCGGCGAGATTTTTGCGGCCTCGACGAGAAAACTGAGAGTCTGGAGGTGTTAGAAGAAGAGGGATCTTGCATCTTGGATCCTAAACGACGTTAAAAGATGGGAAAAGGACTTGGGACAGCTGTAATCACTTCTAGACCACGGTTTTGACTTTTAAAGGAGTTTGTCTGATCCACTAACCCTTACAACGCTGAAGACTATGAGACACCATTAACATTTATTTTATCTTTTATCGCCAACCTTATCACTCCTCTCTTAAACATGATAAATACTTGGTTTCAGCAACTGACCCTGGAATGACGTCAACCAAATGCAATTACCTTATTTCATATTTATTGTTTTAGTGTTCACCGACTAACCTCATTAAGGAAATTAACTAAATATATACAAAAGGATTTTAAATGTTTTGATAAATAAGTCCACTTAAATATGACTTTAAACGTACTTATACTATTTGATTTTGTTACATATCGAAACAAAACCAGATTAATGCTTTCACTTCAGAATAATACTGACATTGATTATACTATATGGAATGGAGTGGAATTTGATACGCCACAAATAAACGCAAAATATCTTAAAGATTATACGTAGGTAAAATTACGTGGCAATATATTTAAAATTAAAACAAAGGAGTACCAAAACTAGCATAAAAGTATTTTCTTTAATGTGTCTTAAATAACTCTCTTTTTATTGACTTTTAATTAAAAATATTTATCTCACCATTTTATATCCACTGTATTTCATTACATGCCTGAATATCATATATACCTAATTAACTTAAAATTATATATTTTGTGAATGTAATGAATTTTTACATGTCTAATACCAATTCCGTTTTTATATTCACATCATATTTATTTTCATGAAATATGCCAGTTAAATTATATTATTTAAACTATTTAAAATAATAGTAAACTGCTATTTTATCAAAAGTAAATGATATTTCTTCACGTTGTTGTGAGAAATCTTGATGAAATGGAAACTAGATTACATTTTATCAAACACTCCAATTTTACATTTCTTCTTTGCTTACGCTTCTAAAATGCAATCTCTTCAACAATATTGTATGAACTTAAATATATATTCATAGAATTCATAGATAATACAAAACAAACATTAACTCTTCTTGGATTATATTATTCCTAAACATTCATTCAAAGAAAGAAATTGGAAGACTTTTAAAATATTCTAGCACAGGGCTGACAGAAGACGTTGCTAGGAAAAACTATCATGGTTTTACATCAAAATGAATAGATCTTTATATTTATAATATACCTTTACCTGGATTTTTGTAAAATTGCTACTTGATTTTTATTATCACCCCCCAATTTTTACAAATTCAATTAAGTGTAAAGTAACAATCTCTACACGGAAATGATGACAGGATATCTTGCTTTAAGTGCCAATGGATTACCATCTTGGTTCGCCTCGAGTCCTGGATCATATTTCACTGTTGGGATAGTTCTAACTATGGTAGCAGGGTGAAGTATCGACCACTCACAGATATATCCACAACCTCTAACTATTGTAGCAGGGTGAAGTATCGACCACTCACAGATATATCCACAACCTCTAACTATGTTAGCAGGGTGAAGTATCAGCCACTCACAGATATATCCACAATCTCTAACTATGGTAGCAGGGTGAAGTATCGGCCACTCACAGATATATCCACAATCTCTAACTATTGTAGCAGGGTGAAGTATCGACCACTCACAGATATATCCACAACCTCTAACTATGTTAGCAGGGTGAAGTATCGGCCACTCACAGATATATCCACAATCTCTAACTATGGTAGCATGGTGAAGTATCGGCCACTCACAGATATAACCACAATCTTTAACTATGGTAGCATGGTGAAGTATCGGCCACTCACAGATATAACCACAATCTTTAACTATGGTTGCAGGGTGAAGTATCGGCCACTCACAGATATATCCACAATCTATAACTATGGTAGCAGGGTGAAGTATCGGCCACTCACAGATATATTCACAATCTCTAGCTATGGTAGCAGGGTGAAGTATCGGCCATTCACAGATATATCCACAATCTTTAACTATGGTAGCAGGGTGAAGTATCGACCACTCATAGATATATCCACAATCTCTAACTATGGTCACTCACAGATATACCTACAATCTCTAACTATGGTAGCACAGAGTGAAGTATTGGCTACTCACAGATATATCCACAATCTTTAACTATGCTAGCAGGGTGAAGCATCGGCCACTCACAGATATCCACAATCTCAGGGATGGCGATTTTATGGCCTTATTGCATAAAAAAAATAACTGACCAAGCGTAGCGAGGTTCTGTTTTAACTTGCCTATTTGGCTTTTAATATCCATCCCAGCTATTGGTTTCACAATAACTGTTAAATTCGTGGAGCAATGTTATCAACCTTTAGCAGGGACATAGCTTGAACCTAGACCGAACACTGAATGCACAAGGTTTTCCATTCTGGCTATTCGTTTAAAGATGGCAGCCACTCAAATATATGTCGGTTTGACTTCTACTATAACTGTCAAATGTTAAACCAATTTTAACGAAATTTAGCAGGGACCTTCTTAGAGTATATATCTAATATTTTATGTATGTTGTTTTTCAACCTCTTTATCAATTTTAATATAGGTGCCACTCAAAAAGTTTTTAGTTTAATTTTTTATTTCAAATGATTTAAATATAAAATTTTAAGCATTTGATTGATTACCTAAGGTGTATTTCTAAAATTGAAATGACATTTCTGAAATTGACGTCCTAAATCACGTGAGCAAATTATATTCCTTATGAATAAAATGAGCAATTGAATATACTACTAACTTATTTTCTGTATAAATTTATCCCCAAGAAAAAAAAATCTAATTTATATCTCATGACTGAGAAATTCTTAGAGATAATTCAAGTTGAAATCCAAGCGAGATGCTAAGACTTGTAACGATATTAACAGTACCTACTTTATTTTGAACAGGATGTACTTAGAAGCAGGGAGCGAGGCTACTCACATTACTAATATTGGGATAAAGGTGGTGTGCTAAACGAAATGTTCTCTCAGCTACGATATCTATGAAGAGATGATGGGTAGAACAAGCACCCTCATTATACCTGGCTGGGAATTGAACCTTGACCTCACTATCATTAGCAATCCAGTCGATCCAATATAATGCCTTAAACTGAGAGGTTATCAATGGAGGCATTTCCCTCACTTTTAGTATCAAACAAAACATTATTTATATCTTCATGTCGATGTTTTTGTGTGATTTGCTTGAAAATTATTTTGATTGGTTTATATATATATATTATTGTTTCTGTATTTTTGTGTGTGTCATTAGCATTGCGCAGAGGTCTAAAATTAAAAAAATTACTAGCCCTTGTGCATGAACATAAGCACCTCTAAAGCAGGCATTTTTTCAATTAATTAAAAATTGGGTTTCAAGAAATAGAATGAAATTCTTATTCTGTCTGTTTGAAGCAAATAAAGGCGTTTCCCTGGATAACCATGCAATCCATAATGTGTTTACCAGGACAACGCCAGGTTCTTCTGGTATTTTATAAAAGTAATACAATCCATATTGTAACACATAAATTTCATAATTTATGTTATTGTTCTTCTGCACACTTTGAAAACTATTATGGAATAAATACTAACAAATACAATAATATTGTGCATATTAACTTAAAATTTTATTGTTTGTATGGAATTTTTAAAATTTAATGATCAAACCTCATAATTTAAAAAAATTGTGAAATAACTTTAAAATTATTGTTATTACAGTATAAAACTATCCACCAAAAATCGAGAGAGCTTATGATCATTCCCATTCCAATAAAAACGCGAATAAAATATAAATATGGTAGACATGGCAGCAAGAAATAGGAATTCGTTCAGTGATTTTTCTTTTTATTTGCCCAACACTATAGACACTGGAAACATGAAACTAGCCTTGTTATTTATAATGTTATTATTTTTATCATACATTTAGATTTTATTCATGTAAACACGATTGGACAGCAAAGTTTTGTTCAGCGAGGCACATCTACAAAGTTCTCAATCACTCAGAAGGGTTTTTATATTTTGTTATCCTATGTTGGCACTATTGCTTGTTTGTGCTATGTTTTAGGAACATTGTCCTAAGTTTAATGAGCATGGTATGCCCGCAGGTAGATTAATGCTCTCAATGACCTAGTATCATGTGTTTTAAGTGGGATATAGTAGTCAGGTATCTTTGTAAGGTTCAGTCAACCAATTATTGTAATTTCAAGTCCACTAGATACGGTAGATAATTAGTTTTAAGCTAATTATACCAACATTATTGTTATTTTGTCTGTTGTTTCATATATTTGTCTGTGGTGTTTATTCTTTGAGGAGATTAATTTATAATTACTGTAACCAATAATTTCAAAATAAAGCAAACATTTTCGTTCATTTACAAATATTTTAATAACTAAGCCTCAGTTATAAAAAATATAAACCTAAAAATCAAAAAGAAATGTTCAACAGGTAGGATGAGTATTTTATAATTTATACCATCAAACACATATCGATGGGCACGTTAAATAAGTGGTAGATACACAGTACCTAAACTGATTTCCTGAGGAGGTTTGGGATCTAGTCCCGGATGACCCACATTAAAAGGATCTTTAACAGTTATAACATTGAACAATTATAAAGAAATACTTCATTAGTAAAACATAAACATTAAAAAAACTACAACTGTTTAAAATTACAGCTAGGAGAATATTGAGCGTTACTCTGAAGAACAATAATTAAAATTAATAAATCTGAAAATTGTTTATATTAAATTCTGGAAATGTATTGTTCGCTCTTCAAATACGAGTACAATGGTAGATACTAAACTTGTAGCCCTTCACTCTACCAGAGTTTGTTATACTATGGTGACTATTCTATGATCTCATACCATAGTATATCAATCAATGAAATGTAAAAGGTAGGCGACACCTTGATGGTGCCGTTTATAAAATAGTGTCATAGTGCCGTTGGTCAATGTAGGACTAAAACACTTCAGGCTGAGGTTTAAAGTTTTGTAAGTAACAAACTCGAAGGAAATAGATCCTTATAGTACTTGATGCCAGAATCAGATTATTTATTATGATTTCTCACCTAACGGTATTGAATATTTATTCGAAATATATCAATTATATTAAAAAATACTAAAAAAAATGTCAAAAATACATTTTTAAACCGTATCACAATATGTTCTAAGTTTATCACACTATGTTCTAAATTTATCACACTTATAGGTTGGCCCCGTATGATTGGGCATTAAATGTCAGGTTCATTGAATCTGGTTCATTGTGAAGGAGAGGTTGGGGTTTGAACCCAGGCTGGGATATTGAGAGTTTATTTCTTGAATGTTTTTACACTCTCAACCAATTCAATTGCTTGTACACTTACTAACAATTATACATTAATAATCGTTTGCCAACATAAACTTTTATTTCGAGCAGATAGATGCAGAGCAAAAGTAAATTTGGTGAATCTAAAGATTAAATTAAAAATAATACCTCATTTAACTTTGTGTCCGGCAGTATGCCATTTCATACTATTAATGGGCTTAAATTTCAAAGATTGATTTTTGAGAGTAGGTTTATTTTAATTCTTCCCATTCCTATCGTTAACTAAATACCAAACAGCCGCATTACAAGTATTTTTACTGCGAATTCCAAAACACAGCGGTTTCCAAGTTTCCTCTTGTTCCAGGTCTGAATTTAATTAGTAGACTCCCCCCCAAAGATATATAGGATATCACAGATGAAACTCAGAACTTGGAAATAGGTCCAACCACAGCTTATTAACAACAGTTCGCTTAATTTATTAAAGATGATGTGATACAGCAAAGCTATGACTGGAACATCTTTGGAATGGAGCCAAATTATTATGTCTGGCTCGATCTGGGATTAGATTTATCCAAGCATGTATTTTCAGCCGCGCGGCCCACAGTGGATTGAATCAACGCTCCTCATCGACATTTTGACAGATGAATGGAAATATATTCTCAGGGGCAACGAACATTCTATTTCTCACTTTATGTCAACTTGAACGGTTCGTCGTTATCTTTATTTACTCAAGTGTGAACGATGCTCATCAATATTCATCACTCCCCCCGCCCCCACCTTTTTAAAAATTCTGATGCTCTCTATTTCTCTGTATATTTATCCACTACCTATATCCTAGCATTTCCTTTCTCTCCCTTTCTCATTATATCTTACAACATCCTTTCGATTCTCTTTATATATCCATTCCTCTCTCCATGCGCTTTTGCCCATAAGTTTATTTGATTTTCTGTTTCTTCGTTAAATTGTTCTATTATTCATTGCCGTTTTGTTCTTCTATTGATGAATTATTCCTGCATATTTCATCATAACTATTGTAGTTAGAGTGACATAAGAAGCAAACAAGCTAGATTGATTTAAAGATCTTACAAATAGCTTCCTCTCAGAAAACTCCGCTTGGAGAAATTAAATATTAAAGATGGGTATTATTTAATATAATTACATATTATGGATATTTGGAACGAATCGGAAGTGAAGATCAAGTTCATCTTTGAGACGCATCTAGAACCCAATAATTCAGCTAGTACAGTAGATTTACCAAACGCAGAAACTGAGCTGACAGTTCCAAAAGATTTTAAATCCAAAACATCACTCTGGGTTTGGACAAGAAGATTGGGGTTTTAATCCTGGTTTGGTACACTGAGTGTGATTTTTACTAAATGGTTTCCCAATCTCCTTACACACAAATGAGGACACATTTCTTTCAATTTCATATCAACTCATCCAAATTCCATTAGCCTAATTAATTTACACTTATAATCGGAACGGATACTAAACGCGGTTATAAAGAAAGGTTATAGCAACTTGGTAACAACTTTTACAAATAAGTTTTACTCTCATGGTTGCCCTCTGTCTAAAATATATATAATAGTATATCAGATTTAGAGACTCTGTCTCTCTTTATATTTCCAAAAGTTTTGCAACCCCCTAACCCTCTGACCCCAACAACTGAATAGAAAATAGGCCAACTGGAGGTTCAAGGAACGTTTTGAAACTGTTTCAAAGTCTTTTTGTCAAGGATCGGTTGTGTGTTTAGGAAAAATGTGTTGTTCTTAGAATAAACGTAATCATACAATAGTTTCTATAGCGTACACTGAAAGTTTCTTAAGAATATTAAGAGTTTGACATCCACACCTTACAAACCATTTACTGGCCAAATGTTGGATCTGCTGACTGACTTGCAGTTTGACATTAATTAAAGGCATGGGTCTTTTTAAAAAGGAAAGGAAAATAAAATGAGAGATAGAGAAGAAATATTTACTCACATTATTATAACTATTTAGTGTTACATTTCTTATTTCACTTTGTGCTATGAACATTTTATTTAATCTATGTGCAAAATATAGGAAACAGTTTATGAATATTTAGTTAAAACTATGGTTGTTTGAGATATTTACTGTTCACTCTATTAACTGACTGCTTAAATCAGCATACGAATGACAAACTAACTAGAATATAGATCAGACACAACGTACAGTCCCTCACCCGTCACAGAGAAAGGTATATCCCAAACTCATCATTGTTTCAACCATGTGAAAAATTATTGAACAATGGATCTTTAATTCAATAGACAGACAGTAAATCAACTGAGCTAAGGTTTTGTTTTTAAATAAAATACAATTATATATATATATATATATATATCACGTGGTTTGGATATTGAGAATATCGGCCATCCTGGTGAGAGTCAGAGGAGCTGACTTCGATTCCAACCCGGGTGGTGTTGGTTTCATTACTGTTGTCTGAGTGTCTGCGTGTTTGGCGAAGAAGAGGATAATTTCTTCCAGTAAGTGATTTAACTGAATACTTGCTTCAACTTTATGGTGATTTTATTTTTTAGTAGAGCCTGGTATCGGGGGGCACGCAACTAAATGTCTGTTAACTAAGTTTTGTTCGCGAGTGATGGGCAGGTCTTTGCTGTAAATACCAGCCGGTTGTTCTTTGGGTAGTTCACCACTCTTCAGTTCTTATAAACTCCATCAGATTATCCCCTAATTTAGCAGCCTTGTTAAAATACGTTTGTATTAAAATGATATTAAGACGATGGGCAAACACAAATGAAAACAATATAAATTTTTACAACTTTATACAAGCAAATTGTTAGATACCTTATCTTTGTTGTTATTTTGTACGATTGTTTTAAAGCTCCAAGGTTCAATTCTCGACATGTCACTGATGAAAATTGGGTGTCTCCCTTCACAGCGATGAATTAACGTACAGGGGCAGGATGTTGTGTCTGTTCTAGAATTTAATTAGTAAATTCAGACGGTGCAGGTTAAATATATTAGAAAAAAAGAGCTATTTAAACAATTTGGTTTGTTCTCAACAATTCCCCATTTCTGTAAAGCTTTGACAAATACTAGTGGACTAGAATATATTGCCCTAAGTTGTAGACAGATTATAAATTGATCAAACCTACATGCCTATAATTTGATGACAAACTAATTTAAAAAATCAAACTCTTTTCATTCACTTACAGACAACTGCATTGAACAAACATCAAATTAATTCTGTGCCTTAAAGTTCCTGGTGTAGGGATACATTTAATGTGCGCCCCACAAAACTCTCTTGTTTGAAAGCTGCTGAACTATTTTAAACACGTTAGCCTGCGGGAAGGGCTTTTACAATATTTCTCTCCGCTATCAAAGCAAAGTCAATTGTGTATATTGACATAAAACGAAATCCCCTGAAACCACCCTGAAGGCATGAACAGTTGATACGCGTCTGTTTGATCAAAACTAGAG
>CABFWB010008292.1:0-18862 GCA_902151455.1 Timema bartmani
TAAAATAGTTTAGGCTCTAGTTGGAGGTACAGACAGACAGACAGACAGACGGAAATTCAAAAACCACTTTTTCGGATTCTAGGAGTCATGAAACGTCAATATTCATCAAAATCTCGAGTTCGATCTTTTTGACAATCACCATACTTTCTCTACCTGTAAGATAGAGAGAAAGTAAAAATACTACATTATACTACATGTTTTGATAGTTATTTTAATATTTTATATATAATTTGATAAGCCCGTTTCCGGTATTAGAAATTACGAGGAAATGACTTAACAAATTATGTTAAACGATTTTTAACGGCTAGGAGTCCAGGATGTCGGGAAAAATAATAGTTTTCCACGAAAATACGATTTTCACAGATAATTTTCAGTTTTCGTTATTTGTTTAATCACCATGGAAACCGCTATTTGCTGCATGACTGTAAATCTCTAAATAAAATATATCTCTTTGGCTAAAAAAAATTATTATTATTAGCACCGCGTCTTACTAACCATTCGGGCTGTACGCACCAAAAATAATAACTCAGTCTTTATTTGTTGGTCTGAACACATCACAATTTTTTCTTTGGCTGACTATTTCTCTTTGGATGGTGGTCATAACACAACTAAATTGTGAGTCCTAAACTGGGGAAGTATTTTTTTTATTGGAATATTGCTATCGTTAATTTGAATTTAAATCAACAATATTGAGCATAATTCGAAAATTAAAAGGTTAAGTTTTTATGTTCGTGAAAATATGTTATGCGTTCTGTTTCGCGCATGATAAAATTATGTTTAAATGTGTTTTAATATGTATTATAAGCTCAAAAAGATAACATGATCTTGAATAATGTGTAAAAATAGCCATTTTAACTATATAAGTATGAGTTTTGGTGTTAATTTTTTTTTCAAATAATGGGTTTTAATGTTCATTTTATTCAAATAATGGGTTTTGATGTTCATTTTAGCAAATAATAGCACGTTGTTCATATCACATCTAAATTTAAATGCTTAAACTGGGGAATTATTTATTTTTTATGGGAATGTTGTTATCATTAATTCACATTTAAATCAATAATATTTGGCATAGTTTGAAAATTAAAAGGTTAAGTTGTTGAGTTAATGAAAATATTTCTACTTTTTGCTTCACGTATGATAAATCATATTTAAATATATTTTGGTAAGTATTATAAGATCAAAAACGATAAAATGATCTTGAATCTTATATATAATTTGATAAGCCAATTTCCGGCAATTGAAATTACGAGAAAATGACTGAACCTATTTTGACAAATCGTCGCTTATTTTTAAGGCTATGGGTCCAGGATGTCGGGAAAAACGGTAGTTTTCAACAAAAATCTGATTTTCCCAGCGAATTTTAAGCTTTTTATTCTTTGTTTACATCACCATGGAAACCCTTATTTGTGCATGGTTTTATACCTGTGAATAAATTATTTCTCTTTGGTTAAAATAATAACTCAACACTTACTTAAGTTGTACGGAAAAAATACAAAATTATGGGGAAAATCTATGCATACTAAACAAATCATTTATAGTAGGCTATAAATATATAAATTTGTCTGCATGGATACTTTTCCTTCTTTATTTTTAAATATTTATCTCTGATCACAAAATGGCTTTTATAATAGCTAGTCCTAGCACAACTTTACCTAGATATATTTTAACAGAGGGAATTAATTTCCTAGACTGGGGAAACACTTTGGTTATTGGAATTTTGTTATTATTAATTCGCATTTTAATAATCAATATTGACCATAATTCGCAAATTAAAAAGGCCAAGTAGTCAATATAGCGAAAATACTCTCTCACACTCTCTTTCACATACACACACACAATCTTTCTCGCACACACGCACACACACATGCTTTCACACACACACACACACACACACTCACTTTCTCTCTCACACTGGCTCTGTCTCTCTCTCTATCACACACACACGCTTTCACACACACACACACACATTCACTTTCTCTCTCACACTCTCTCTACCTCACACTGTCTCTCTCACACACAAACACACACCCCTTCTCTTTCCCACTCAATCCCTTTCACACATTCTTTCTCACACTCACTCAATAACACTCACTCACTCTCATCTCTAAGGGCCAGTTTCATAGTCAGATTTAGTACGCCTAAAGTGCGAGTCGATACTAAATACAGGACGACACCTACCTAGACCAAAATGGAATGGGCCAGTTTCGCATATGAAACTGGCCCATTCCATTCAATTTCAGGTAGGTGACGTCTTGTATTTAGTATAGCGCCGCACTTGAGGCGTACTAAATCTGACTATGAAACTGGCCCTAAGACTCATCCTTTCATATTCACTTTCTCACATTTACCCTTTCATATTCACTCACACTCTTACATACTCACGCTCACCCTCACATTTTCTCTGATAGCCCATTTTTGGTAAATGAAATTATGAGAAAACGGCCGAACCAATTTTGACAAACTCTCACTCATTTTATAAGTGAAGGGTTCAAGATGTCGGCAATATAGTAGCTTCCATAGAAAGCCTGATTTTCCTAGCAAATTTCCATCTTTTCTGCTGTGCGTGCAGTGGCTCATCTGTCCAATCATTCTTTGCTTACATCACCATGGAAACCCTGATTTGTGTATGATTTATATCGGTAAATAAAATATTTCTCTTTAGTTAAAAATAATAACTCAATTCTTACTTAGGTGGTAAAGTACAACAAATAAGTAAAGAGTTGGGAGAGGGGAAGTTTTAAAGTTATAATCGTGGGGTGAAGAAGATAAACTTACTTTTCGCTTAACACTAAACACTGAAAGATCAAAATCAATTGAAAGTTACCTTTGAAGAGTAAACCTTTAGCTAGAAAGTCGAATGAGGCTTTATTATATAGACCTTTTCCCAGTAAAATTTTTTTTAAACACATTTTAACGAGATAATTTTCAGATATCGCTGCAACGAGCCACTAGTTTTAAGTAGAATTTTGTAAAAACTAGTCTCAAGAAATTTCAATGTCCCTAATACTTTATATTTTAAAAAAACATGACAGAACATTCTATTACTAAATACAATTTTAATAAATGAATATCCTCATCAGTGTACGCATTGACTAAATATCATTCTTGTTCGTCAGTGACGGGTATGTCGGTGGCTTGACGGGTAAGTAGATAGGGGCGAATATCCCATCTATATGCAGACCTACTGAGGGTGAATTTTACAAAATGGTTTCCCACTGTTTCTCCCTGAAAATAGGGTTTCATTTCTTCAAAATCTCTACCCTCCTTATTTCTACTCTTTTAACGTTTATTGATATGAGCGAAGGCACGATGGAAAGTAAATAGTAAAATAAAATATGTGAGCAAAGTTTACCAAACGCTATTGCTTGAATAATCAACAAGAATGCAATAACTAAATTAAATTTTATCTTAAATGTTTATTTAGTTGGGCATATGGAACTAGGTTTTTTTTTCAGATACACAAAAAAAATTCAGGGAAGAATCAAATAATTTTTTTCATGGTATCAAAAATAATGAACGAAAAAAACAAGTGCACAATGGAATGAGAATAAAAAGAAAAAAATCCTTTTTTAAGAAAGAAGTCTAGATCCAAAGTACGGGAAGGAATTAGCTGTGCGTTAAACGACGGAAAAGACGAAGCATTTAAATGACAATAGTACATGCACCGGCTAGCTATTGTTCAAACGATCAATACACACTTAAAAACAAATTATTCAGTTCAACCATAAGATTCAAGTACTTTTTTTGGTTAGAATCTTAGACTGTAGAAATGATTCACATATACCCAAACCTTATAACATATTTTGATATAATACTTTGCAGCACTTGGAGACACTTTTAATTGAGTTAAATTATAGCACTATCTGGCAAATAGTTTACGTACTATTCTTGAAATGTTTCAATTCAATGTTCTCCTCAAAAATCCAATTCTTTATTCATTTTAAATTGACAGAGTCGAAATTTAAAAACCATAACGCTCTAGAAATAACCTAATTCTTGTCAAATACGAGAAAATAGATGAATTAACTTATTACAAATCTTAGATGTTATGTTCACCAACGAATCTGTGCACACGTATATCAATTTAAAAATGTAAAAAAAAAACAAAAAATCTTTTTTGCTATTATATCAATTTTGTTAACACCACTTCTTGTTTTTGTGCATTTTAGTTCATGTACTGGCTAGTAATACCATAAACCATGGGTAAGCAGCCTTATTGATATCGCGTGTCGTATGAGCTTTAAAAATGTTTAGTTAGCCATTTTGGAAAAACTATCGAGCAAAAATTTTTAATTTTATATTTATCATATAGTAATTAGTTATTAGTCTAGTCTTATAAACACAATTGTTTGTTTGCTTGGTATTTGCTGGCCAGACAAAATCAGTTGGCGGCCGTATTTAGCTCGCGGGCCACCTGTGGTTTACCAGCCACTACCATAATCATAATATTAATCATCAGGAAACACAAGGTTTAAATTATTTAAGTTTTACTAAGACTAAGACTAAATATATAATACAGTTCAAGTAAATATGCAATAAAAATGGTATTTCAGCCTACATTACGATTAGGACACGCCTCACTTGAGAAGTGTTAGGTAACCTGGAAGCCGCGATGGCTGATATTTATTTAAGCTCCTTCAGCGTAAATTTAGCTTCATTTATATTGAAATTGTTTTTATCCAAAACTACTTTTTGGGCTTTAAACTTAAAAACCTAGTAAATGTAAATATTTAGTTCACTAGGATATAGTGACAAAGTTTTGCTACAAGGTTGTTGGGCTCTTTAGGTCCTTATGTTTTTATGTGATTGTAAGTGTTTCAGTTTAACATAGAAAAATAAAATGTTTTTCCAAAATGTCTTTGGATCCTTTAAGTTACTTTATTTTTTATGTTAAAGATAAATGTAAAATCAAGGCCGTAGCCAGGGGGTTTTGGGGGTTCAAACCCCCACCCCCGAAAGTTTAAAAACAAAATGTAATACTGTGTTATTTACGGTTTATAAATATCAAAACCAAGGCACAAGATAATATACAAGCTATTCAGAACGATGCATTTTTTTTTTTGTGCATTGGTTAGAATACACTAAGACAAAATCTTGACAAAGGAAATATGAAGTATTAGTGAGTTTGGGTGAGATTGTTGAAGGGGGGGGGAACCTGTATGATTAGGAAACAGCAAAAGCTTTCTAATTGAAGGTATTTCCAAGTATGAGTGGCAAATAGGTTGACAAAGTAAGAGGAATCTGAAGAAGGGATGGCTTAAGGGCGGGTGTGTGGAGGGGAGGGGGAGGCAGCTTTCAAACCCGAGCTCCTTGCAGTATAAGAAAATATAATCATCGTCAGTTTGAGAACCGTTTACCTGAATATAAGTGCGTGTTTCAAAGTTTCAAATATTGTGACTTCTGACTTGTGAATGTTTTTTGTTTTGCTAGTTTAGTGTGTAGTGTAGACTGGTGTTAGTATGTTTTTTAGTTATATTTTATATAGGTTAAACTGGCGTGCTTTCCTCGTGTGCTCAATTTATATGTATTTTTTGATATTGCCAATCTAACTATGAATTCTAAAAAACGAACAAAACAATCTAGTCTACTTTCGTAGATTGGACCTTCACATAAAAAAAGAAAAGAAAGAAACAGTAACTGTTCCTATTACTCTTTTAGAAACCGATGATAACGAAGCGGGTAGCCAGCTTTACAATGAAAACATTTTAGATTCCAAAGACAACAATGGTGGCAAGTTTGAAAAAGAAGATGTTTCATTGTTAACCTCAACAGCATCAACATCAATTAATTTAGAAAGTGGGCATATAATGGACATAGGGCGCTATGTTAATTTAAGTGTACGAAATTTACATCTTAAAGAAAATCTATTATCTGAACCTTGGTTTCCTCTTGTAAGTTATACATTTCCGACTATTGGAAAACGAAATTTACGTTTTCAGCCTCATTGGAGTATCCAGTTTTCATGGTTAGTTTATTCATAACTATTGAATGGCGCGCTATGCAAATATTGTGTACTTTTTTCGAATGAGTGTACTGGTAAGGGAGGCCACGAAAAAGTAGGAGCGATTGTATCAAACAGTTTTTTTTAAGTGGAAAGATGCGTTGGAAGTTTTTAAATCCCATTTCACGGCTGGCTACCATAAGAGATATATCGAACTTGCGGACAGTTTTTTAGATGTTCAGAAAGAAGCTCGTGTAAATGTAGTTTAACAAATTGACACTGGGTTTAAGCAGCACACTGAATAAAACAGAAATAGGCTTCGTTCTATCGTGGATACTATTATAATGATGGGAAGACAAGAAATTCCACTACGAGGCACTAATGACTCTGGGCCTCTGATTCCTGATGCACCAGAACCTTTGATTAGTGATGGAAATTTTCAGGCGATTTTCAGGATGCGGGTTAAGTGTAGTGACTTAATTCTCAAGCATCATATAGATACAGCTCCTTCCAATGCTGTTTACACAAGCCTAGATATACAAAATTAAATTATATACATTTGTGGTAAAATAATCCAAGATAGCATTGTAAAAAGAGTAAATAGCTCAAGGTGTTTTACAGTATTGGCTGATGAAACCACAGACATCTCTCCAGTTGAACAGTTATCATTATGTGTTTGCTATATTGATAACACTGAGACAAATTCAGAGTCCAAACTTAGGGAGGATTTTTTTACAATTCATCCCAGTAATTGATGCTTCTGGACGAGGACTTGCTAGCACTATTTTGGAGGCACTGATTAATATTGGTATTAATTTAAACTTCATGTATGGACAGGGGTATGACGGAGCAGCTGCAATGAGTGGGAAATTGAATGGTGTGCAGGCTGTAATCAAGGAACGTTTTCCTCAAGCTCTCCGATGACCTAGGATGGCCACCTAGCACAATTTGACCTTTGACATTTGACCTTTGATCCCAACGCTGATTGGCTGGATTTGGTCACGTGATCACGCCCCCTAGATATCAGATTGGCTGTTGGTTTCCCCCTCACCTCCCTCTGAACCCCTCCCCTCCCGCTGACCCCCTCCCCCCTGAACATAACCCCTCCTCCTGACCCCCTTTCCAGTGTTCCAAGCATGTTGGTTCTTGTCCAAACCGGTGTTTTTTATACCTGGGTAGGATTGGGATCGGCGTTGGTGTTTATTTTTATTTGTTGGCGTGTAGTCCACGGCGTCAGTCGAGGGAGCACTCAGCACGAGCCTCTCCTGACGGCAGCGTAGCGAAGAATGTGACTGGCTGGCAGCTGTTCGCCTTCCTTTCACTTCCTGGAACACACAACACGAAACTTTCCCGACGACTGTTTAGCGTAGAGTGTGAAAAATGGTTCCCCTGCCTTGAGAACCTTTCACTTTCCCTCACTCCCCCCTCCTTCAAGGCATGTGTCGCAACCCCCTATATGGTAAAGGGTTTTCCCGGTGTCGTAACCCCTTATGTAGTAATGGTTTTTTCCTCGTTGACTGGCGCCAGTTTGGCGGTTCGACAAGACAATTCGAGACAAGAATAGAACATGACCTTGAATGATGTCGCAATGGTTGACTGGGGCCAGTTTGACGGCTCGACAAGACAGAAATAGAACATGACCTTGAATTATATCGCAAACCTCCTTATCTATGAGGCAATGGGTTTTCCCTGATGACTGGCGTCAGTTTGGTGGCTTGACAAGACAAGTCTAGAAAAGAATAGATCACGGGGGTCAATGACCCTGTTCATCTCGTACCCCGTGACGTCACTCGAGGGAGGGAGGGGTGGAGATATAGGGGGGCCCCGCTCGGTCGTCTATTTATAAGCGTTTGGAGAGCGGTTTAAGATTGACAATTTACAGCAGTTGGTGAATATTGTTGACGCAGTGCAGACCGTAAAATTGTGTGATCTAGCAATCGAGCAAAAGTACTAGGTGGATAAATTAAAAGCTGTCAATACAAAGTTCGGGAGACACCTAATAGCCTATCTAGATGGCAAGTTTTGTGTATTTTTACCCTGTCGTTTTGGTACTCTAACAGATGAAGACATGTGCAAGCTTAATAACGAAAAATTGGTATTTACCTGCGCCAGAGTAAGACGCGGTTCACCTACTATTGTGAAATTGGAACGCGTTTAAGAGTCAAGCAGTTAACAACAACAAAAACATCGGGCAGTTGATACATGTGCATCGTATCGCACGGTGGACCCTACAAGCCATACAGCACGTTTAGCTCTCAGGTACGCTCACCATGCTTAGAACCGGCTAAATTAATTTAATGTTTGTCGGTCATACGATTGCGGGTCGTGTCTATATGACTGTAGAAAATATTCACAGTGTGGCTGTGACCGATAGACATGTAATTCACAAAGTAGTGAACCAAGACAGAGAGGAGTGAGGCTACATCGAGTTCTATGACTCTACCTGTCACATGATAAGAGCGACTGAAGTACTACCCTACGAGAGAATCGAGGAGACTTATTTGTGTGATATGACATGGTCTGTGTACAATTTCCGCCAAGGGGACGTTGTGGCCGTGTTGCCCAGGCCTCCACCACCCTTCCGAGCTCCATACCACCCGCCCCAATACTTCACGACGCCGCAGCCACCGCCCCCCACCCCAGAGTCACCGGCGTACCCGCCACCAAAGTCACCCGATTACCCACCGCCAGAGTCGTCTGCCTACCAGACATCAGAGTAATCACAGCCAGAGTCACCCGCGTGCCCACCACCAGAGTCATCTGCCTACCAGACATCAGAGTACTCACCGCCAGAGTCGTCTGTCTACCAGACATCAGAGTACTCACCGCCAGAATCGTCTGCCTACCAGACATCAGGGTACTCACAGTCAGAGTCATCTGCCTACCCGACATCAGAGTCAGCAAAGTCACCCGCGTGCCCACCACCAGCGGAGGAGGAGGTAAAGTCTAAAGAACCCGTAAATCTCAAGGATTTAACAATCTACAAAAGTTAAAATTATGGGTGAAACTCCCGATGACTACATAATCGACCTGGGCAGTTTCGGTAACGTCTTACTTCCAAAGTCTGCCTATTATTTGGATTTTAAGCGATTTAAATCTAAAGCACGCTGTATGATATATCTCGGAGGACAAAGTGTGATGTTTAAAAGTGAATTAATAAACTAGGCGCGCTCATGTTGTTGTAACATTCTGCTGACGTCATTGGAGCTAGCGGTGACATTTTGAAAAAAGTTAAAAGGGGGAACGCAGTTTGTACGTAGAGGGCGTTGCCGCTTGAGCGAGAGTTTTTTTTCTCCCAGGGATATTTCTTTCGCTGCATCTCCAATTGCCATTATGCCATTTAAATGCGGCATTTGTCAGGAGTCCTACGCGAAGCTCTTCAACCTTATTCGGCAAAAACATCAATGTAATCAAACACCTTAAAATACTGCTCACCAGGATGCCTGTTAGAACGAGGAGGTATTGTGCAGTGGGTTAGACCAGATCGAGAAAGAAGAAAACAACCGTGTCAAGTGCTTAAACGAACTTGAGAAAAACCAAAGTTATAACGTTGTGCTATCGGAAGAGATCACCAATGAACCAAAATATATTGTGCTTAAGGATGTGGGAAGAGTAAGATTTCCCGGTGAAAACTGTGGAGAAATTGTCAATATGCGTTCTAGTGCTTCTCAGCGTGTCCTGAACTATTTTTGAGGTAACTCCTACTCATTTTCTAGATGGTAAAAATGATATTCTTTCCTGATGTATCTTTATAATTAAAAGAGTTATTATATGTTTTTTCCTTGCTATCACAATTATATAATTCATGTTGCACTCTAATCTTAATTACTCGCATTGGTCACAAGACCTAAATAATATTGCTACTTGTAAAAAATCACTCTATGTTGTTGTTGTTGTTGTTGTTGTAGCTGCACTTTATTAATGTTATAATTAATTAATTGCTGATTGTCAATAAAAAACTAGCAATAAAATGTTGTTATTATTTTTGAATCCCTAGAATATGTTGGTTGGAGAATCAAAGACAAAAAGGAGATGGCAACATTGCCATATTCATTTATAAATTGTTGTGACTTTAGATTGCTACCCAAAAAGAAAGTAAAAGGATTTGTTTTATTCTGAACGTTCCGCCTTATCCATTAATGTTTGAGACTGAGCTGCTAAGCCAAATAAACTTGTATTTATAGAATAGGAGAGGGGGTGTTTGGGTGTTGACGTTAAAACACAAATATGACAGTTTATAATATTTATTTATATACACAAATAGAAGTTTTTACAAATAAATCTCACACTATGAAAAGTATACTTGGAATATTTATTTACATAAATCAAAGTTTTTTACAAATATATCTCACACCATGAAAAGTAAACTTGGAATATTTATTTACACAAATAAAAGTGTTTACAAATATATTTCACACAATGAAAAGTATACTTGAAATATTTACACAAATAAAAGTTTTTTTACAAATATATCCCCCACCATGAAAAGTATACTTGGAATATTTATTTACACAAATCAAAGTTTTAGAATATAGATCACACCATGAAAAGTATACTTGGAATATTTATTTACACAAATCAAAGTTTTTACAAATATGTCTCACACCATGAAAAGTATAATTGGAATATTTGTTTACACAAATAAAAGTTTTTACAAATATATCTCACACCACGAAAAGTATACTTGGAATATTTATTTACTTAAATCAAAGTTTTTACTAATATATCTCATACCACGAAAAGTATACTTGGAATATTTATTTATTAATATATCTGACACCATGAAAAGTATACTTGGAATATTTATTTACACAAATCAAAGTTTTTACAAATATATCTCATACCACGAAATGTATACTTGGAATATTTATTTACAAAAAATGATAGTTAAAGAATATATATTATGGAAACAATAATACACTTCTTGAGCTCGTAGAGGGAATAGTGGCAGCGGTATTAATTTACAAAGTCCAGTTTAAAGAGTATTTGAATATATGTACAGATGGTTTCAATTTAAAATATGTACAAGAAAAAAATTATATATACAAGCAACTTATTCTATTTGACTAGAAATAATCAGATAGGTGAAGGATTGTACTGGCGGATAAAAAAATATAAAAGTATTACGGGTGCATAAAATAAATCAATAAAAAAATATGCGTGTTTTCATGCAGAAAAAAATATGAAAAAATCTCAAAACTTTGAAAAATGGTATGTCAGTGGAACTGTCTAGAGTGAAAGAAAAAAATGTGTTTATTCATCCCGTCTAAATGATCACCTTTTAGTCGTGGTGAGCGCGTTTACAAGGACTCTGATACCCAAACGGCAACGTATTATAATAATTGGTTATCCGCCGTTTGCTGTATACTGGCCGGTAGACTTTATTCTGCGAAACGGTACATACACTCGCAAGACCTTTTCTTACAAGTTTGTGCGGTATCTGTATGTATCTTTCTGCGGCCTGTTTGGTGACCATCGCTTTCAAAGCGTCAAAATTAACGTCATTTCAGCTGCCGTAGTTTATGGTGATCCCGCAAACCTTGCATACCGTTTTTGTTTTGGCAGGATCGCCACCAACACAAACTCGGTACGCGTAATTCTTGGGACTGCCAGACACAAAAGGGCTAATGTTGCTTCCCGGACCGTAATCTTGAAGTTCGTCAGTGAGGTCACCTAAAAAGTCTCCGGTTGGTGAACTCCAATCGTGATAAAACGCGGTCACCCAATTTTTCAAGTGCAACCTAACCATAGCAGTCGTGTAGCAAGCCACCGCCACACTCATGTTAGGGTTAGGGCGCAACGCATCACGCGCATCCTTGTAATTGAGGAACATAACCTCATCATTTACATCAATGACGCTGCCGTCGGTGATGTACGGATCCTTCAGGTACTTGTGGATACCCTGATAGTCGTTGACAACGGCTATGTGTGGTAAATCGGGTCTTTGCCCAAACTTTCCCCATAGCGAGTTTAAAAAGAGTTTAGCCAGAGTGTGGAGACCAGGGTTTTTCTAACAGAGATGAAATAGAGTTTTACCCCTTCCTTTTCTTCATAATTTTTAATGTAAGCAATCTTCTCAACTTGTGAGGTACACTCTAGCCATCCGCTGGCTTCTTGTTTAATTTTCAAAAAAGTATCAATGTACCCGTGAAAAAATCCGCCAGAACGTGTCTGACGATCGTAACCAGATATATTGTACTCCCACACTTCGTGTACGGCTTCAACGGTGTATCCTTTCTCAACGGCTTTCCGGAACTCGTTAATCACCCAGACGCCTGTCAACCAGCGATCTTTTTTGTCGTTGTGCTGACACGCGCCTTGGTTTTTCTCCTCCCCACATTTCCTGCACAAGATGAGCATTAACTTGTCGTGCATCCGTGTAGGCAATACGGGCATGAATAAATCCCGCGAGGTGACCTGGTGGTCTAGGGGTAAGGTGTCAGACTTCTGTGCTGAGGGTCTGGGGTTCAATCCTCGCTACCGGCACAGATTTATCTAATTGCCAAACCCTTCCTTCACCTCTGACAAGATGTGTATTAATCACAACTTGTGAATGTGAATAATTCCAGGCCTCCACCGTGGTTCGGATTCCACGTTAAACTGTTGGTCCTCCATTTCATCTCACAATCACCCTATCATTACACATTAACGTAAGTGAGTATAACCCGAAAGGGTAGTAAGACGCGGTGCTAATAATAATAATAATAAATCCCGCGGAGGCGTCACGGTATCTTTGGCTATGCCTTCTACTTGACCTATAGACGGACAATTTGTTTCCAAGTGAAATTTAAGGTGGCCGATGGAATATTTTTTGTACTTGCAAACGTAAGGATACAACTAACACACATCCACGTTCTTGATCTTCTCTCCACAAGAAAAGTCTGCTTCGTCGGAAGAGTTTGACACAATTTGTACGCCCACCAAAGAATGCGTCCCTGGGACTGAGGGGCTCCTTGCTGTACACATCGTGCTGAAGTACAAATTGTTTCAAGTCCTTGTCTGTGCGTTTCATCGCATTAAACGTACACTACTACATCTCTACGACCGTATATCCGGCATTTTTAATTTTTTTTAAAGCAAGCCATGGTCGCTTCATAGTGCGTCTCCATGGTCTCGTAGGGACTGTTTTTGATATGGGTGGTCAAGTCGGGATAACAGAGAGGGCACCCGTGCCAATAACAGCCCCAGAACTGGAAGACGGTGGTGGTATCTCCAGCTTTAACAACGCCTTCTACACGTTGCCCTAACACATATTCCTCGCGGCCGTTACCCGCATGAAGGATAGAGACACCACGTCGGCGGGCCTCCCAGCAGAGCCATTGTACGGCGACTTGAGTTTGTTGGTCTGCACACCGGTAGCTACCGTTAGGGATGATACCAATGATATTCTCCTTAATATGACTTCGGTGGTAAACAAACATGGCCGCTCCTGCGAACGTACACGCCTCTATAAAATGATTCACCTTTGCTTTTTCCATTAGCATTTCTCTAAACTTTAGGCAGGCCTTCTGTAGGATCTCTACATCTTTCACGCAATACAGTTCCAACTTACGGTTTAAATCAAAGACATAATTTTCTTTGACCAACGTGTCATACCACTTCTCAAAGTGCTACTTTCCCTCAACCGACATCTCACCGATGCCGTAGTCCTCCTTTGGCGGCAAGGGACACCTATACCCCGCCTTTTCTTTTTTATTGAAAAATGGGGGAAATGTCCCTTAGCTAAAGACTCGTCCAAGCCGAATGTCTTGAGAATCTTGGACAACGACATCGGGAGAAAGTTCAGCGAGTCAATAAAGTGGAGTGGGCCATAACGCATGGACATGATTTTCCCACCGTTCATTATGAGCTCTGGGGTCTATTTTTCTGCCTCCATCATGTATTTTAAAATGAAATTTCCATCGTAGCCCTTTGCATTAAGGCCTAGGAGGGTGATATCCTTAAATTTTGTTGCTTTAATTTGCTCTATAAATCCGAAAAATTGGGCCATTGTGGTATCACCCTTGAATATGCGAGTCCTATCACCCCCATTTTCGGTGCAATGATGGTCATTTAAATCGATATGAAGGCAGGCTTTGCAGCACGTCTGCTCGACACAAAGGTTAGGTTCGTGCAAGTACGTGTTGACCGCACCTTGATGAAGCTTTTCTTGTCTGCATTCAAAATCATAGAATACAAACATGAAATTACTCTTTTCCAGTGTCGGCTTGGATGGGGCTTGCTTCATATAGCAGAAATGGCCAAAAGGACGATGGGTCTCGCATAATCTACAAAAAGTCTCATAACACCTATGTGAATAATTTTATATTTCCAAACTAAAAAATTGCCCGCGTACCTCACAAACCTTTTTGACATCACAGACCGACATGTGACCTCTGTAAAAACTGGGACGTTTATAGTTATCAAAACATGACTGGTTTGTGAACCAATGCCCACAGTCTTTACAGGTCACAGTTCGACCTCCACTGCAGACCGCTTTAGCGTAGCACTTTATGCATGTGGACTCGCACTTGTGCTTATTCTTATTACTGAACGGCACATGGCAATCGCGGCAAAAGTACGAGCACTTAAACCTGGCTGTCAAGATGTTATGACATCAAAATGCTTTTGCTTATCTTCGTGAAAATACAAAATAAGGTAGCCCTTAATGGAATGTTCGGGAGGAGTAGACCCCTCATATAGGACATGTCTCCCCCGACGTTCCCTGAACACGGTGATTTTGTATTCGGAGAGGGATGATTGAAATTGTTTCAGTTCAGTGATTTCACCGCCTTTCAAAAGATTCACACGGTTATCACGGCATAAATCTTATGTTTTGTATTTTTGAATAGGACGACCCAATTTGATTTGTCTAAAGGTGTTCACGTCCGTGCATCCTGGTTCTCTTTTAACGTCACACACAGCCTTGGCGACAACCAATGCACGGGAAAGACAAAGTGTATCACTGCCATTTTGAATCGTAATGATCCCTTGGTTTTTACGGCTATATGTGCTAGCGGGAGAGAGTTTATCACATTTATGACTACCCCTCCCGCGTGGCTCTTTAAAATAGCTGAGTTTAACGTACATTGGTGTCGTACATAATAACAAGCTATTACTTTGCAACACGCGACTTACGTTATCAAGCACGGCTCGAGCGTCTGATCCGCCCTCCTAAAAGAGACGAACGTCTAGTCATCGTCAAGTCCGTACTGTTCAAAAATAAGCCAACAAGATCATCGGCGCTGACACCATGATCCTGCAACCGATTGAGCAAATTAGTAATCAGTTCTTCAAACCACCTTAATACGTCACGGTAACTTGCTGTAGCACCAAGATTTACGGTAATTTCTCTAACAGTATAAAAGAAACGCCTCAATTGTTTAATTCTCCCGTCGACGATTCGAAGAGGGAGGCCTTGGTACAAAGATCCACCAACATGGTTTCGGCCCAATAATTCCCGAAAATGGTCCCGCTGTCACCAAATACGTAATAAGCAAAATATTAACCATCAAAATATACAAAACGCTTTTAAAACATACCTGAATTTATCCAATTTTCCAGCGCGTCGAAACTCATTATGATGTTTACTAGCCGCAATTATTAATCACAATGACCGAATTTAATGATCTCAATGCCTATTTATTGTCACTTCAACGGGGGTGTGCCGCATGTACAGGTGGCGGCTTCTTATTGATCGATAATATTGTTTCCGCATCGGTGCTTGCCCGGTCCATGTAAATACCTTTATCTCTCACTCGTGGTAAATCTTTCACGGGGGATGGACGCCTTTCTCCGGTCCTGTCTATCGTGTTTATTTTTCTAAAAGCACAAATGTGGGTACACATCTCGCCCTGTAACAGGAGGAGGTAGGGGGTTCGAGTCCCTACAAGTTCGACTAATGCTAATCCTAATTAAAAGCATAAATAATAGCTTTGACTGATTTCACATTTCATCCCTGCTCAAATGAAGGTACATCACTAATTTTATTATTCTGTCTCTCTCATTCGGGCAAAGATATTCAGACTGTGTTGAAGGGTTCAGTTGTCAATGACGCGCAAATGTGGATACACATCTCACCCTGTGACGTCCCTTAGAGGGCAAAAATTCTAATTACATCACATTTCAATCACGGGCAAATGCTGTTATACATTTCACCTAGTCAACATCAGCTCCTTTCTCACGCTTTTTCTGAAGAGATTAGTTCGAATCCCTGTTGCGCGTGTGTACTGAGGCCGGTTTCCTCCCTCATCGTCCACGGCTTGTGCCCCTGACGGGTAGTAAGACGAGGTTCTAAATACCGATAAGCTTAACTTCGTGGCTATTAGCAGAGAGGTAGGGGTATTGAATCCAGGTCAACCGTGTCGCACAAATGCATGTATATTTTATATCTTCCTCAGCCCTGATATTACTTAAGAATTTATGTAATTATTTATTATTTCGTCAAAATATAGCTGCGAAAATTAAATTCAATTTACTCAACTCAATATTACCTATGAATTAGTGTAAGAGTTATATATTATTTCGTCAAAATATAGTTGTGAACATTAATTTCAATATTACCTATGAATTAATGTAAGAGTTATATTTTATTTCGTCAAAATATTGTTGCGAACATTAAATTCAAGTTACTCAATTCAATATTACCTATGAATTAATGAAAGAGTTATATATTATTCCGACAAAATATAGTTGCAAACATTAAATTATTTTTTCTGTTGTTATAAGTGGCTAGAGGTATAAAACGATTATTTTCTCTTTATACTTGGGTAGCAATCTACCGTCACAATTCATTGATGGTCGCACGGTCTAAGGCGTCATTAGACTCCCAGTGATCGACGTTTGAAGCAAATGCGGATACACATTCTACCTGGTCGACCGGCAAAATTGTGGGGTGCCGGAAGAACGACCGTTCTAACAGACTTTAGCGGTGCTAAAGGGTCGCACGGTCTAAGGCATCACTAGATGGCCGGTGATCGACGTTTGAAGCAAATGCGGGTACACATTCTACCTGGTCGACCGGCAAAATGGTGGGTGTGTAGGAAGTACGACCGTTCTAACAGACATTAGCCGTGCAAAAGATATCGAGGTTCAAATCCCGGTGTACACGCTGTCTAAATGTCCGGCTCATCTAATTCTGGAGGGGGGAAATCGAATCCCCACCGTGTAAACTGTAGGTATTTCTCCCCCCCGGAACATTTTCTTAATCATCCTTACCGCACTATCATAATTTATTTATAGACGTTTAGCCAGAAAGGGGTGCGTGTAACCCCGGCAGCGGAGGTCGGGTTTCGAAGAGGTGTACTGTCAATAGTCTCCAGCGCCCAAACATTTTTACTTAACGGTGCATGGCTGATACCTACATCCACGCATGTCGACGGACGATACCATACAACCAATTTTAGTAGACTTTTGTGGTTGGGGATAGAGGCCCCTGACTGAGCATTCTAATGCCATAGCTGTGTCAATGTTTGAGGGGAAAAAACCCTTACCACATAGGGATTACGACATAATTCATGGTCGTGATCTATTATTGTCTTATCGAGTCGCCAATCTGGCACCAGGTTGCGATACCGGGAAATCCCATTACCACATAGGGGTGGGGGAGAGGTTACGTCACCAATGAGGGGAAGGGGTGGGTGTATAACGACATCATTCAAGGTCATGATCTATTCTTGTCTTGTCGAGCCGCCAAATTGGCGCCGGATTGCGACACCAGGAAAATTCATTACCACATAAGGGGTTGCGACACATGCCTTGAAGGAGGGGGAGTGAAGGGAAGTGAAAGGCACATCTTAAGAGCGAGGGAGCAGTGTAGCTTAGTTCATTCTGTGCCGTGGCGATGTAAGGAGAGGTTCATGCTGCTTATCCAGGGAAGTGAAAGGCCTGCAAACATCTGCCAGCTGGTCTCATTCTACACTACGCTGCCGTCGGGAGATGTTCGTGCTCCCGCGCCCGACGCCGTGGATTGCACGCCAATAAATAAACAAATAAACTCCAACACCCGTCCCAATCCTACCCAGGCATAAAAAACAAGTTGGGACAAGAACCAACATGTTTGGAACACTGGAAAAGAATCACGGGGAGGGGTTCAGGGAACGGGAAGGTTCAAGGGGGGTCAGAGGGAGGGTAAAACCAATCAGAAAGAAACAACAACATTACGTAACAACCAATCAGAGAACGACAACAACATTACGTAATCATCACAATACACACTTTCTACACGTCGGGGTCAAACTTCAAATGTCAAATTGTGCTAGGTGGCCATCCTAGGTAGTTCTGTACATCCACTGCAGTGCCCACTCTCTAAACCTTGCATTATGTCACTGCTGTCAGGTACTAGCCATCCGGAATTGTATTGAAACTGTAACTTCAGTTGGGAATTTCGTGAGAGCATCTGCTCAACGAACAAATATTCTCAAAGAAATCATTCTGAAGAAAGCACCAGAGTCTAAGAGAACTACTCTGACAGCCATGTGTGATACAAGGTGCGTAGAAAACCAAAATGCCTTATTGCGTTTTGTAGAGATCTATAATTATATCGTCCACACACTCAAGGAAATTGAAGAGAGTAAAAACTCCGACACATCATCCAAAGCTGCCCAGCTTCTTAATACGATCACCCAGAGCGAGTTTGTAATTTCACTATGTGCAGCCAGTGAGTTATTTGCTTTGACTTTACATTTATGCAAAGTTTTTCAAAAAGTTGACTGTGATCTTTCCCAAGCATGTGAGCATATCCTAAACATCACCAATGTATTTCATAAAAGAGAACATGCTGAAGAAGAGTTTCAACATATTTTCACTAAATCATTGAATATTTTGTCAACAGTCAACAGTAAAATCAGTGTCCTACGAATACATTCTTGACAGACACACAGAGCAAACATGCCATCAACCACTCCTGAAGAATATTTCAGGCGTTCTGTGTATATTCCGTTT